>MU226871.1:607998-627958 GCA_018584345.1 Thuja plicata
AAGAAGGAGGCTGATTCAAGGATGGTAGTAAGATTTGCATAAAGCCTATTGACAGTCATGAGACTGATTCAAGGATGGTAGTGTAGATGCCAGATACTAAGTGACAACCTATGTATTGAAAATCATCTAACAAGGTCACACTTAACAGTGTGTTTGTAACCTTTAACAGGGTTGGCTCCTAACAGGGCTCACTTCGGAAGAGTGAAAATTTGGGGCACCGGTCCCAGTGGTTTTTCCCTTAACAGGGTTTCCATGTTAAAATCCTTGTGTTATGTGTGTATGGTTAATTACTTTATTGTTTTACATTCTACATATGCATTTATAGATTGACTGGTATACTCTGCATATTTACTGAGTATCGGTAAATATAATTTACTGCTTATCGGTTATCAAGGAGAATAAGGACAGACAAGGTAAACCGACAAACGGTTATTTTTTTCAAGTATTTCAAAGGCATATATCTTGTAGGGGCTTAATAATTTGAGAAGTATTGATTGGTGGATTAAAGTTTAAATTGGATAAATTTCTGAGGCCACTGATTCACCCCCCCCCCTCTCAGTTATCACTAACATCATCAACCTTCACAATAAAAAAAATTAGAGTCTATAGTATTCAATTCAAACACATTACCTCTTTACTTTGTACCTAATGAAATCAAATCTCCTGACTGACTTCTGGTAGTACATCTCCCATCATTGAACTTCAAATTATAGCCCTTTTCTACAAGCTTTCCAACACTCAACAAGTTGTGCTTAAGTTCATCAACAAGCAATGCATCATCAATGTTAGTTTTACCATCAAGGATAATCTAACCTACTCCAATAATCAATTTTGGAATGTTACCACCAAATATGACTACACCACCATTATATTTAGCTAGTTGAACAAACTTACTTTTATCACTAGTCATATGATGTGAACAACTACTATCTATGACCCATTCAGATTTCTTTTGAACATGAGAAACTAGGGCCATTTCTTCATGAATAGGCTCATCATCTTTAGTAGAAATAAATTCAATTTCATCATTATCCACAAAATCATCATCATACACATCTTCACTAGCATAATAACATTCCTTATCTTTAGAATAATCTAGTCTATGAAACTTAGGTTTATGCTTGGGAACCCTTGTTGGACATCTAGATGTAAAATGAGCAATCTTATTACATAAAAACCCTTCAGGGGTAACTTCCCTTCAAATTTATCCTTACCTCTAATTTCTCTTCTCGCAATCAAAGCCATAAGTTCATCTATTTTCCTTTCCTCTTCTACTATCTTTGCCTAATCATCAACATATTCACCAAGCTCTTCATACGCGTTACCTCTTTCGGTGCTCGCAAGACTTGATAAAGTATTTTTTTTTCATTGGGCACAATCGAATTGAATGCAGATTCCACTTTAGGTAATGTATCTATTAGCTTTATGGCCTCAAAGGTGGTCAACTTAGCTATCAATACCTCCTTGTTGAAGTTTTCTGACAAAGGTATTGTCTCTTCTATCACTTGCACTTTAGTTTTATAGACAGGTATCAAACATCTGAGAATATTTGTGATCACTTATTCTTCAGTATATGTGCCTCCAGAGTTTCTAATCCCAGTAAAAAACTTTGTAACCCTCTATACATATGATTTGACATTCTCATCATCTCACATTCTTAAACTCTCCATCTTAGTCTTCCAATTCTGCAACTTCTCTTGCTTGGTAAACTTATCTCCTTCATATAGTGCCTCTAGTCTTGTCCAGATTTTATGTGCAAAATCCAAGTCTTTAACCTCTATGAATTCACCCTTAGAGAGCATGTTGATCAATTATTCTCTTGGAACCATATCACAACTAAATAAATTCTTTTCATCTTCATTAGCTTTATCTAATTCATCTTTAGGCTTGATCTTCTCATCCCTCTTAGTAATCATTTAGTAATCAATCCCTAAGGAGAGTAGGTGAGTTCTCATATTTTTCTTCCAACTGTCAAAATTTTTTAGGATCAAATTTTGGACTCTCCTTCCTATAGAACACCATCTTCAGGATCACCTCAAGTTGTTAATATTTCTCTCAAAGGACCACAAGCTCTGATACCAATTGTTAGCAATAATAGTCCACCAACACAACTCAGAGGGGGGTGAATCAGTTGTGAGCCAAATAATTAAAATTTAAACTTTATAAACTAATTAGTCAATGCAAATTTCAATACATCAAATACAACACCATAACATAAGCATTTTTTGTTGAGGAAACCATGTTAAGGGAAAAACCCCAGTGGGAATTAGCACCCACAAATAATGTACTGAAAGTATAGTATCCATGTTTAGAGATTTAGCCCTTTTAGGAGATGATTATTACATACAATACACAGTCTCTATTAAAGGATAGGCCCTATTAGGATTCAAGAGAAACAAGAGGATTGCTTCCCAAATGAGAAGGTTAAATCCACCTTCAGGACTCATTGTCCAAAGTACAGATATAGAAGTATATAATAACCAATGAACTAACTGATAGAAAATTGCTTTGCCTAAATATTTCTAATGAAGTTCATCATAATCAATATCTCTTCTCTACATCCAAGAGACTTCACAATTACAAGCTCACAACTTCCACATTACACTTCCATGCTACATTAGTAAGAAACAACTCTCCTTTATACAAGTTTATAATAAGCAAATAGGTCAACAATTTAGGAATTCCCCAATGCACAAAAAATTAGGTAGACCCTTGCTAAGATACATATGGTACCTTAAACAATTAAAAATCAAATACAAATCATTAATTATGCTCCAAGATCCATAATCCACTCTTTCCATCCTCTAAACACGTTACACCATTGTAGTAGGCCACAAATAGACATTTGTGAGATCACACACTTTAGATAACATCACCAAGAATACAAAGACCCTAGAATCACAAGTAACATTATCCAACATGTCTTCTACCATGACTTAAGCTCACAAGTCATAACTCATGCTTGCATCCAATTTATGTCCAAAACTCAGAGACGAACTCTGTCAAAATCCTCTATCACTGTTCTGTAACCAGTCTTCACCAAAATAACTATAACTTATGCCAATAGTAATATCAAGCCAAGCAACCTTAGATATAAGATTCATGCTCATCCCCATATACATATCCATGCTTGCATGCTCTAAGATCATGTACATTTTCTGTACACTTCTGTCAGTCTTGTTTGTACCAGTGATAACCAGTTTGTCTGAGACTTGTGATGAAACCAACTGAAAGATATGTTGACATCAATGAAAAACATGAATTTCAACACCTATGACAGAAAAAATTCCAAAAACAACAACAACAACAATTTGAACACATGACAACATCAAAAATACACTTCTCTTGAAGAACATCTCGACATCATCTTTCAAAATCTCGTCGATCAATACCTAATGATATTTCTGAATACTAGACCATATAATGAAAATAAACCTAAGCCCAATTGGTACAAGGATAATGAGTACTGTCATTATCATCACATCAAAGGTCATGACACCAAGAAATGTATGAAGTTGAAACACTTTGTCCAAGACCTTATTAACAATGGAAATATTTAAGTTGAAGGAAAAGCCTCATCATCATCAAATGCCCAACTCAAGATTTATAGCACTCCTTTTCCTAAGCATGATCAGAACAATGCCTCATCCTCAAAAGTCATTCCATATGACTACTCCACTAACCATATCATGGGTTTTGACTAATTATGTGGCAATATTGAGGAAAATAACATCTCTGGATTTGATTCCTTATATGGCCACACTGAAGAATCTGAAAATCATGTATACAGCCTAAAGGTTAAGGGTGCAGATTGTAATGCTACAAATCACCGAGCCATAGTTACTATTCAAGACACTTCTCTACCAACCACCCCATCCACTTTCGCTAGACCAGATTCATGATATTTCATTTTGTCACAACTTGGGAAGACTCTCGCATAGATATCCATCCTTGAACTGCTTTTTACTTCACCTGTCCAAAAAGCTATCCTTGAGAAAGCCCTCTTTGAGTCGTGTGTTCTTAACAATATCAATGCATCACAATTCCAATCCATGATTAGGAACTGGGCTATGCAACAACACCTTGCATTCACAGATAAGGACTTCTATGGTCCTGTTCCACACCATAACAAACCCCTACACATTGAGGCCCTCATCCATCATCACAAAATTAAAAGGGTCCTTATAGATGGTGGATCTATATTGAATCTTTGTACCTTAAAAATGATAAGACAGTTGAGGCTCCCTGAGGACCTTCTAGATATCTTAAATAGAATCAAAATTAAGGCCTATGATGATAGAGAAAGAGAATCCAAGGGTTTGATCACACTCCCTCTTCAAGTGTGCCTTGGATTGATTGAAACTACTTGTAAAGTCTTGGATCTTGAATTACCCTACAATATCATCCTTGGAAGGCCCTAGATGGATGTTATTTTAGGTGTACCTTCCACATTCCATCAATGCTTAAATTTCCCACATCAAGACCGATAAATCACCATCCGTGAGATCTTGAGCCCTTCCAATATTGCAAATAATTGGAAGGAAAAAAACCTACTTTTGTCCATTGAATGAGTTTGTCAAACCTAATGCTAAAGAGGAACTCTTCAAATCCTCCAATGAGAAACCATCCACTGAAGAAACTAAAAAAGAATAAACCAATGAGGCCTCTACATTTGAAGCTCCTAAAGGAAATGAGAAAGTCACTGAAGAAAAGATCCCTGAATCTGATAAGAAAGTTAAATTCACTGACCAAGGAATCAGAGAATACAAGTTCAAGAATGCATTTTGTATTATCCAACTCCCTCTATCCCAAAATTCTCATGGTATACCTTCACTACTCTTTCCTAAGAAGAATTAAGGCATCATAGAATGCAAGAAGACCATTTTTAAACATTGGGGATCCCTTGGCGATGAACACATGGAATCACACATCCTATCCTAGCTCTATAAAGATGGAGAAGATGAACCTATAAATATGCCTAAGGGAAAATATGTAAAGGCCAATCCCATTGTCAAAAGCATGGGATATCATGGAATAGGACTCAGTTCAAAAGAAAAAGGTATGAAAGTGCTAATTAAAGAAACCAGCTACCCTTGTGGTAGAGCATTGGGCTCCCTAGCAACCAAGGTGCCCTTAACTAATGTCCGTGAGGTTTCTTCTGATTCAGAACTTGAAGATGAATTTTGTGAGGTCCCCTTTGAGTACATTGAAAAAGAGCTCATCGATACCAACCATGTTCTCACCATCATTGAATTTGACCTTTCATCTATTGGAGATTTGCCTTTCTGCAAATAGTTGACTATATGTTTGTCATTGATGACAACATATAGTATACAACAAATACTATATTCACTTTTCAATATGGATATGTTGGAGCCTTGCGTAGTTGTTTTTATGTTGGAAACATAGTTATTATACCATGTTCATACATGCAGATTCAAAAGTTTAGTTAAAGTTGAGTTATGTTGATCTGTTTACTAGCCACAGTTTCAGAGGATTATCTTCAAGAGCCAACAATAATTTTATTGATTCTTTAGTTGTGCCTATCTTTGGGATATGTGTGTTAGGATTCATGTTTAGTTATGAGTCAAAGATGATTAACCAAAGGTTCTAAATGTGTTTCATCTGAAGTGTGACATTTGAGTGATTTTGGTGAAGCTGACTATGTGAAGCGACGTGTCTATTCATTTGGATTTGCGCGATTCTAATTATGTTGCATGCTTAGTTTAGCCGACAAGAAAAATATTGAAGGGATTCTAACAGCCAACATGATCATATTGTAGACATCCAAAAATATTAATATTATTCCTCTAACTATTTAATTCAATCAATTAAATAGTTTCATTTATCAATAGTTTAAACACTATTCTAATGTATTTTATTTAAATACATTTACCTCCACAAAATCCCCTTTTAATAAATTTATATTCATTAAAATCCTCAATTTTCCTAATTCTTCTAAGCTATGATTTATTCAAATCTAACTTGAATTAAATCTAAACCCTAGCTAGGAACCTATTAGTCCTACCCTACAGCCTACCCTACAGCCTACCCTATTCCTACCCTACTCCCATCACCTCATTGCCTAAGCATGCTTCCACACCTAAGTGTCCTCTAAATCATGTTTAATGGGTGATTCCTAACCTTTTTAAGGATAATGGAATGCTCACCCACATGGGGAAATTCTCTCCAAAAAGGGGTACCCATTCCTCTTAAATTCTTTCTTACAACTTTGTCTCCTCATTTGAAATATTGAGCTACTCAATATTAATACGAATTTTGACTTAAAATTGGTCATCTTTTCAAAGCCATGTGTCTCCTATGTGGCTCTTATGTGGATGCCATATAAGTTCCACTTCATCCAACTCTCTTCTTCTCTCCAAAAACTCTATAAATAGAGGCCTTCTCCTCTCATATTTTCATCTCTCAATTTGCATTGTTATCATGCTAGTATTGTCTTAGAGTTTTCATATTTGTTTTCATGCTAATGTTTTTAGATGTTAGTTTCATGCTTTCATTTGTTTAAATCGTCTAGAAGTTACATGTTAGGCTCTTAATTGGTGAATAAATCATAGTTTCTTCATAAGACTTTCATATCATCCTTACTTTCATAAGTTTAGATTATCATTTTGAAGAAGATTTGGGACTAGTTCTTCATACTAGTTCTTGAATCTTTCTTCTTGTTCTCATACTCTTGCATATTTGCATTGAGATCCATAGTATTTGTGTGTTTGAGAGAGCACACTCACATCTAATCTAGATAAGAAAATCAAAATGAGTAGAAAAGGGGGCTTCATTTACTCATTTTTAGCTTAATCCAATGTTATTTGGTATTCTTGTTGTTTGCTTTGATCTCTTACATGTTTATTTGAAATGATATATGTGCTAACCCACTAATGTTTGCATGTTTGAGCTTGCTCCCAACAGGTTGAAGGATTCCATATACACATTCTGGCATGCCCAGTGGGAACCACGTCCCTAAAAATTTCTTTCTTCTTGTCTAATTCTTTCAAATTTCATCAAAAACATGGATTGGCGTCTCCGAGACACACACAGAGGCATTTGTGAAAATGCGGTTCTTCCTGAACTACCGTTCAACGTCTCCGTGAACCAGCGTCTCTGACCTGAATCGACGTCTCCGCCTGATATGAAATTTTTGAAGCTTTTACTAACCCTGTTGCTCATTTATCAATTTCATTTATGTTTCCTACTGCTTTTCAGTATTTGGTCATTCTGTTTTTTAGCAAAACTCACTTTTACAAGTAGCCATAATGGCAAAATTTCATTAAAAGGAACACTCTTTTGATAAATCATTAAGGAATAACGGTTTTTAAGGGGTTAATTAGTTTCAACATAGGTTTTTGGACAAATTTGGAAGTTAATTAAGAAGCAAACATAACTTATTATGTTGCTTTTTGTTGCATTTCATGTTTGCAGGGGAATCGACGTCTACGGAAACGTTGGTTCATGAACCAACGTTTGCGCTCTGTGAATCAGCATTTGCACCTGGTATAACAAATTTTTTCTTTTTTCATGTTTTTTGGTTATTTCACTGTCATTGTAATTTTTGAACCAGATTATAGAATTGGCTTCTCCACCCTGAACTAGCGTCTGTGCTCTAACAAAGTTTTATTTTGTGTTTGCTAACAACTTTTTGAGTGGTTTGTGCTAACGCTTGTCAAAGATTACTTTTCAAACTACTAACTAGTTTTTTGCAGCACCGCTTGTCAAAGACGCTAAACCAAAACTACTCACATTATCTTGCAGGTTGCCTTGATCCAAAAATTGACCAAACAATCATGTTTGTAAATTTTTTTTTTAGGCACCTAGTTTAATTAGTTAGATTTTTTTGATTAATCCTAAGTGAGTGTTAGGGGATTATGCTCTCTTCCCTTTTGGGAAGATCAAAAACCTAGACACACTTAGTGTTAAACAAATAAATCTTTGGAAACAAACAACTTGTCTTGTGTACTTGTGGAGAAAACGATGTTGGATAGGAAATTATGCTCTTTTCCCTTCATGGGAAAATCAGAAATCCAGACCCTTCTTGTTGCCAATCCCATTTTACTTCCAAGTTAATCCTTTAGTTGGGCCTACCGGTTGAGGAAAAAATCTCCTAGGAACGACCCACATGAGAACGAGGTGTAAGCCACACCACTCCAACTCACGTAAATAAAATTTACTCCTTGGGGTCAAAGCCTCGGGAGTCGGTTGGCATCTAAGCTTATACTCAGCTCTTGTCTAACTTAAGTGTGGCATCGTGGTCTCAATCACGTTTACATGACCACTTTTGTCAAGATGCTCTATGGGGATATACGCCTGAGTCATGCTTATGTGGACATAGAGGATACAATCGAACGGAGATCCATACTAAACACTCTAGGCGTAGAAGCTACCCAGAACACCCCCGAAAGGTGATAATGCTTGTGCAAGGAAGATAGTAACTGCCCCAAGATCACTCATACATTTGTGCCACCCTGAGCATTTGGAACTAGATAATATGGTGTCATGACTAGAGCCATTGCATGCTTGGTGACGGTTGTATTCTGATTAGCTCTTGTGTGTGTGCCTAAGCTTACGAGCAAGTATTTTCATGCTATGCCAAATTCCTTAGGTAGATTTTGTGCTTGAAGTGTTTGAAGAAATTGACAAAACCAAAACACAAATGAAATATCCAGCTTTCAAATTTGTCATGTTCTTGTATCCTTCAAGATTTCTTTGTCCCTTGTCAAATTATTTTCAGACACATGCTTGTTATTTTCCAGTTTTGATTATGTTGAAAGTGATTCTTGCCATAGAACAATCCTATTGAGAAATTAGAACACGATCAAGCTTTTTGCTAGATTATCAAAACAAACATTTTGTTCTTTCATGAGATATGTCCTAAGAATCTCAAACTATTCATCCAAGATCAAGATCTATTTATAGGACATGACCGATTCCAAGAAACACAAGAAAGTGAAAATTTTGTTACCACCCGTGCAAAGAGAACAAAAGAACACAACGTAAGAGGCTACCAAATACCAACACATTGTCGATTCCATCAAACAAGAAATCCATAAATGAGAATTACTTGAAAAAGTGATTTTCAACAACAAGGTTGCTCGCGTCATGGGCAAGTATCGCCTAAACTCCACTTTTGTTGCAATTGAACAATATGACTAGTCGGTTTACCACAACAAACACAAGTTCCTCCTCTTCTTGAGCTCACTTAGCTTGCATTTTAGGACCTCTTTAGGTTACCATCTTTAGGAACACATCACACACTCATCCTAGCATGATCTTGCATTAATCAAATCAATCCTAATCAACATAGCATCATCCAAAATATCTTTTGATCATACACCTCGCTTAGGTATTGCATACCCATTTTGAGTTGCTAAAACCTAATTCTTAATCAAACCCCATCCTTAAATTTCCTTAAACTAAGCATTGTTTTAGGATAATCCCTTTTGTCTTTTGCAACCTCATCACCTTGATCAAAAAGTTGGTTTTGCATTAACAAAGAATCTCATCCGCTGAAGACCACAAGTCTGTCTTAGGTAGATAATCACATCCACTTGACCCTACACTAGGGAAAGCAACTCTTGATCCTTGCATACATCAAGCCATCCTTAATCCATAGGAGCACATCCTAATCCTAGTGTCATCATCCTTAGTTTCCTAGGTGCATCCTTGTATACACCTTGCATCTCGTATTCCTTTAGGATAATCATTTCATGCCACCTATCACACGAGCCACTAAGAAGAGGAAGAACATGGATCCTAATCTAGCCACTAGTTTATCTAATCCTACGACTGAGAACACTAACACCATGGTCACTTATGCACCTCAGCCCAATGATCAAGTTGAACATATCTGGGTAGACACTAATGAAATTCCCACTCTAAGTGCCGTGGAAACTTTTATCAATCATCCAACACTTGTGTACATGGTAAACACCATGACTGGACATAACAAAAACTAGGTACTCTTGGACATCCAACAACAAGGACTTCAACTTCCACCTTGGATTATACCCACACTTGTTACATGACCTATGACACCTCCAGGGGAATGTCCTTATCCCACCAGAAATGAAGTTTTTGATCCATTTCAATGAGCCCTACAAGTGAGAACCTTCTTGCACAAGTAGTTCATCCCTCCATTCCACCTTCCATCATACACACAACACCTACACCTACCTCAGAAGTCCCACCTCTTGATACCATATCAACACCACAAACAATACCCCTTGTCACTATGCAAACACCTCCGCAAGCCACCGTTGCTCCTCCTTCACAAGCGATCCCAACATTCATTGCAAACTTTCCACCACCACCACCACCACCAGTTAGCACATAGCAAATCACCATTCCATCTATTCCAACTCAACCTGTTCAAAGTGCCACAACCAGTTCACAACATTAAAGCACCCAAGTATCCATGCCTATTCTGCCTTTTTTTACCACAGGTATGCCACCTACCAATGTATATAACCAACCCTTATTTTTGCAAGGTTCCTCCTTTCCCGCTCCACCAGCAAAACAACCATAATGAATGTCAATGATTCCACCCCAAACATTGTTCAACCCAAATCCTCCTATATTGAAAACATCCACAAATCCCTTTGCCATACCCCAAATTCCCATCCAACCTATCCAACAACAGCAACCTATCCAGCAACAACCCATCCAACAGCAGCAACATGTCCAGCAGCAACCTATCCAGCAACAACCCATCCAACAACAACAACATATTCAACAACACCAGCAACAACCCATCCCACAACAACCTATCCAATAGTAGCAAATCACCAACCCATTAACGTCCCAAGTGCAACAATAGCCAATCAACTCCTTCGCAGTTGCACAACCTACTCTTCAAACCACATAGCAACCACAACCAAAAATGTAGGGGGAAAATCCCTTCGTGGCACAACCAATGCAATGGTTTACTAGTCCCTTTATCCAACCCATGCAACAACAGCCAAATCATCCCACCAGTTACATAGCCATGCTGTCTTCCGCTGCAGCACAAACAACTCCCCCTCCACAACAAGTTCTCATTGGGGGCGTCCCGCCACAAAGCACCTATGTGGGTGTGCAACAAGCTCATCTCGCATATCCCATACTGCAGCAAATACAAACATATTTCCAACAGTTGCATCAATCTTATCAGACGCCAACACCTCCTTCATTGCAGTATTCCACTCAACCCCATCTTCCACCACTGCAACCTGTATATAGTGACCAACAACCACCCTACCAAACACCACAATATCCCCCACAGAACCCCCCATATTTGCCATTCAATCCATATCAGGCACAAGGGAATCCTATGATTACAATCAACAATCCCCCCCGCAAATCAATCCTAAATGGGAGGAAATGAAAAATGCTCTCAAAGAGCTAAAAGCTGGGACAGAAGCCAAAACATTCAAGTTCAAAGAAGTATGTCCATATCTGTTTGACAGATCCATCACTGTTGTACCCTTCCCCAAACACTTTGAGACCCTAAAATTTGATAAATATCAGGGGAAGGGTGATCCTGTGAGTCACGTAAAATAATTCTACATGGCATGCCAAGAAGTGGCCTACATCGATAACTTTCTCATGAGACTATTTCCAAAAAGCTTGGGAGGCACCGCTCTTGAGTGGTTTTACAAAATCCCTTACGGCATAGTCTCTACTTTCGCAGAGTTATCCAAAAATTTTGTGGCCCAATATGCGCATAATGTTGAAAATGAACTCTCACTCCTTGACCTATGTAATTCCAAACAAAAGGGAGGAGAGAGCTTGGCCGATTATCTTCAACACTGGCAAGGACTTACCACAAGGTTGTCTTACCAACCCCTGAAACAACATCTTATCAAGATTTTCATTAACAACCTTCATCCTAAGCTTGCTTATCACATGCGCATGAATTTTATACAAAATTATCATGATATCAAGATCAAAGGTATGGACCTTGAACAAGGTCTCATAGAGGAAGGTACGATTAAACACTACAAAGAATCCCAGCCTGATAAACATAACAATGACCGATCATGATACTGGAATAAGAACAAGAACATGGTCACAGATGGAGCCACTGACACCAAACATGTTTAGGTTGTGGTAGCTAGTCCTAATGTGCCAACCCATACTTATCAACAAACACCAGTAATGTATCCACAACCTCCTCCCATGTATTAGCAACCCGCTCTCACGTATCCTCAACCACAGTATCAGAAAAACATGCATCCTCAAGGCACGCCCATATAACCTCCTCCAGGAATAGCCCATCAGCACAACTATCAAGGTCCTATGAACCATACAAATGTTATCTCAGTCCCTCACAGACAACAAAGACCTCACACTTCAAATGCGCCACAACGCATGTTTACCGCTCTAGGTGAACCTATAGATGTCATCTTCTGCAAGCTGGTCCAAGAAAACCAAGTCATATATCCTAAGACACAACCGTTTGATGACTCAATTCCTAAGCCTGCCTGGTATAAAGATAATGAGTACTGTGAATACCACCATGTCAAGGGACATACCACTCTTAAATGCATGAAACTAAAGCATTATATCCAAGATCTCATTAATCGTAAGGAGATCGAAGTGGATTCCCCTGCTCAATCATCGCCAAACACAGGCCTAAAAATTTATTAGAATGCATTCCCTAAACACACTTCTGGTATAGGTCCAGGAAATCCTACTCAGTCCTCTAATCAAGGAAAGGGTAAACAAGCAGAAAGCGCCGATCAAAAAGATTATACCAATGCTTATATCAATTACGATAATCTCATCGGCTGCATATCCCAAGTTCAGTCCTCTGTCAATGTTATTCATGTCAAGGGTGTCGATAATCAATGCGCAATCACTACCCACAGAGGAAGGATAACAGTTGTAGGTGCAGGTCCCGCCCCATCTGTTAGGACCCAATATAACATTTTGGAACACCTAGGGAATAATCCAGCCCAAATTTCCATTCTAGATCTTCTCCGCACATCACCCACCTACCAAGAGATTCTCAATAAAGCCTTGCACGAATCCCATGTTCCTAGTGACATCAACCTCACTGAGTTCGAAAACCTTGTTGGACACCTATCTACATCCTATGGGGTCTCCTTTAGACCAACAAACATCCCCTCTGATGAAACCGATCACAATCTCCCACTCTGTATCGCTGTCATGGTTAAAATTTTTGCCATCAAATGGGTCATGATTGATAATGGATCGGCCCTAAATTTGTGTACTCTAAAATTCATAAAATAGTGTCATCACAATAAAAGCATATGACAATCTGGAGCATACTTCTGAAGGCACCATTATCTTACCCATTCAAGTGGGCCTGGTTATCCAAGAAACATTATGTCATGTTGTTGATCTTGACCTTCCCTATAACACCCTCCTTGGATGCCCATGGATTCATTCTATGCAAGCCGTTCCATCCACCTACCATCAGTGCATTAAATTCCCATACAAAGGCACTGAGATCACCATCCACACAGATCCCAAGCCCTTCACATACTACAATGTGTTGGAGACATCCTTTCCACATTCCACTCATTGCCCCGAGATTGATATTGGCTCCACTGTCACCAGCTCATCTCGAACCTATTCAGATCCAGAAACAATTCTCTCTTCCACCTTGTCCACGGTCAAGATCAACAACAGAGGATGTGGTGAGTACACTTTATCTGATGCCTTCGTAGTAGGAGCACTGCCAGTTGATCCTCATACTCAAGGCCGCCGACCTAATTTAAGAAAAATAGAATCAGAAACAACCAGGACACTACAATTTGGTCCTACCACTTTTGTATCACAAGGTATTTCAGTTGGCCAGGAAATGGAACCAAACATCAATCAATGGATATACAAGGATCCATCACCCCAAGATACAAGTCGGCTCAATTACTTCAAGAAAAAGTACCCCACAACACACAAACTGGTGACAAAAAAATGGAATTATCAAGGAGGTGGCCTTGGTGATGAAGAGCAAGGGATGAAAGATCCCATTGTACCTGCCTGACTCAAAAAAACCTAGGTCTTGGTATGGGCTCTGACACGACTAGGGGCACCAATGAGTTCATCAATTATTCGTCTTGTCAACCCCTGGGCAAAATTGTTGACATCAAAGATATCCTGGAAGAGAAAATTGTGAAAGCTTACGATGATGTTTTTGATGATGAAACCTTCCTAGGCAATGCTGTCCTACAACAACTATCCATCCTCTTTATTGACCTCCCTCTCCGCCATCCTAAACTCATAGACTGGGACCAACCAAGTGTCGTACATGTTGACGAGTTCCAAAGTGAGGATGCACTTCTAAGCTTTATGGGAGCAATCGAGCAAAGTAGTGACCGGGGGAAACATTCAGCATATGTCTACAAATTGGACCCAAAGGCATACTTTGGGGAAGAGGAGAACTTTAGCCGCAAAAATGATGCAGAAAATCAAAATAAAAAAGAGAAAAATTGATCTTCTAGTGAAAACCCCTCTGGGGCACTATTTGATCACAAAAAAGAAAAAACAAAGGGCGTATCCCCTGGTGAAAACCTCTTTGAGGTGCCAGAGGATGTCTTCCTCTTATCCGAGATTATAGGCATGAACAGTCATCGATTCTCATTAAAGAAAAAAAACCTGTTAACCTGGGTACCAAGGAAAATCCCGCCATCACATATAAAGCAACATCTTTGTCTAAAGCAAAAGAAAGTGATCTTATCACTTTGTTAAAAGAATCTATCAACAAATTTGCATGGTCTTACTCTCACATGTCAGGGTTAGATCCCAACTTGGTGGTTCACCATTTAGTAGTGGACCCAAACATCAAACCTGTTAGACAAAAGCTCAGAAAGATGCATCCTCAAGTGGCACTACTTGTCAAAGCGGAGCTGGAAAAATTACTCCACACCAAGATCATCCACCCCATTGACTATTCTGACTAGATTTCTAATATGGTGCTCGTTGCTAAGCCAAATAAATCAATTAGGATATGCACATATTTTAGAGACCTCAATAAGGCATGTCCCAAGGACAATTTCCCCTTGTCAAATATAGACATGATTGTAGATCTCACAGCAGGACATGAGATGTTGTCACTCATGGATGAATTTTCTGGATATAATCAGATCCGCATTACAGAAGAAGACCAGCATAAGACAACATTCACAACCCCTTGGGGCACCTTCTGCTATAAGATGATTCCTTTTGGCTTAAAGAATGCAGGGGCAACCTATCAGAGAGCAATGACTGTCATTTTTCATGACACGATCCACAAGATCCTTGAGGACTATGTGGACGACATATTGGCAAAATTAGTAAAAAGAGAAGACCACCTGGATGTTTTGGAATGTGTTTTTGATAGAATTGGACACTACTACTTAATGCTCAACCCTAAGAAATGTGTCTTTGGAGTCACATCAGGGAAAATCCTAGGGTTCATTGTATCCAGATGAGGCATTGAAATTGACCCAAAGAAAGTAAAAGCTATCATGGAGATGCCTCCACCAAAAACACTCCAATAGCTACGCAGCCTCCAAGGAAAACTACAATATATGTGCCGCTTCATCTCTCAACTAGCAGATAAGTGTCAACCATTCACTCATCTCCTACACAAAGACAACACATTCAAGTGGGATCCTCAGTGTCAGAAGAGCTTTGACAAGATCAAAGAATACTTGGCTAATCCACCCATCTTGGTACCTCCTGTACCTGGTCTCCCGCTCATCTTATACATTTCTACTACTACTATAGCACTAGGGGCACTCCTTGCTCAATTTAACGATGAAGGCAAAGAAAGGGCCATATATTATATCAGTCAAACTTTGGTGGGTTATGAGCTCAACTATTCTCCTATGAAAAAAGCATGTCTGGCAGTGGTCTTCGCCACTCAAAAAATTCACCACTACATGCTTAGTCACACAAAAAAGCTCATTTTGAAGGTGGATCCTCTTAAGTATCTACTCTCCAAGACTACACTTACAGGTCTAATGGCCAAATGGGTTATGCTGCTAAGTGAATTTGATATCCAGTATGTTGACAGAAAAGCCATTAAAGGACAAGTCATTGCCGATCAGCTAGCTGAAGCACCATTGGTAGATGCATATCCTGTGATCAAGGAATTTCCAGATGAGCACTTGTACATGGTAGAAGAACAACCAACATGGAAACTCTACTTTGATGGGTCCTACACAGCTCGTGGCGCAGGGGCAGGAATACTTTTTGTCACACCTCAAGGTGACTATATTCCCATGTCATTCAAATTGGGATTTTCCTGCATAAAAAACATTGTAGAATATGAAGCACTAATTGCAGGACTCCGCATGGCAATAGAATGGAACATCATAGATATCAAGGTCTTTGGTGATTCCCAACTCATCATCAAAAAAGTCCTAGATGAGTATCAAACCAAAGATGATAAGTTGACACCATACAAGCAAATGGTTGACAAGCTGAAAGAACATTTCCTCCACTTGCAGCTAACATAGGTACCATGCCTACATAACAAAGTTGTTGATGCAATGGCCACGATTGGCTCCCTTCTTGAGATTCCTCATGAATCTACACAATACAAATTCTTAGTTGAGCAACTTCACGCTCCCGCTTATGAGAATGATGAATCAAATCATGTACATGTCTTGGTTGGTCCCCAGTCCCCGTGGTACCATGACATCCAAGCTTACCTACAAAATGGTATCATATCTGCCCATCTCATTTCCAACCAATGCCAAAATTTTATTCGAAGAGCATCCCATTACACCCTCATAGCCAATACCCTGTATCGTCGAGGCTATCACAATGTACTCTCCAGATGTTTAGATGAAAATGAAGCCACCCAGGATTTACAAGAGGTACATGCTAGAATCTGCGGTTCCCACACAAGTGGCATGGTCCTAGCCAAGCAACTTCTATGTACAGGGTACTACTGGCCTACAATGGAACATGATTCTTGTGAGTTTGTCAAAAAGTGCCTCCCTTGTCAACAACATGCTAATCTAATCCATGCTCCTGCTCAGGACCTTAGACCTATTGTGCCTCCTTGGCCCTTCTCTTGTTGGGGTTTTGACCTTGTTGGTAAGATTACTCCCCTCTCCTCTGAAGGCCACAAGTACATAATCATAGCTACAAAGTACTTTACAAAGTGGGTTGAAGCGATTTCTCTCACACTCACTACTAGTGTTCAGATATCCAAATTCATCCTCTATGACATTGTCTACCACTTGGGCATACCCTCCACCATCTTCACAGATCATGGTACACCATTTTAAAATCAACACATCAGTGATCTCTGTGCTTGCCTCCATATCCATCACCGTTTCTCCAGTCCATACTTCCCACAAGGTAACAGCTAAGCTGATGCAGCTAATAAAACCATACTCAAAATCCTCAAGAAAGTTGTCAATGATACTGGTTGTGACTGACATCTCCAAATTAATCCTTCCCTCTGGGCATACCACACTTCCTACCATTCTCCTACTGGCACTACTCCCTATTCCCTACTCTACGGTTCTGAAGGAGTCTTACCAATTGAGGTTGAACTACCCTCCCTCCAAGTATCACTAAGAGGCCTGATTGATGATGAAGATTACTGGGTAGCATGACTCACATAGTTGGATCTCCTAGATGAAAAGTGCCAGCAAGCTTATAATCACTTGATTGTCTACCAAAATAGACTCAAGAGGAACTATAACAAGAAGGTTCACCCATGTTAGTTCTAGGTAGGGGACCTTGTGCTGAAATAAAATTAGAAAGTGGGTACTGATCACGAAAAGAAAGACAAATTTGAAGTCACCTGGCAAGGCCCATATGTTGTCACTGCATGCTTTGGTTCTGGGGCATATCAACTCTCCACCCCAGAAGGAGAATCATTGAATGATCCTATCAACATCATTCATCTCAGGCGCTTCTATGCTTGAAGACTGGTTGTTCATTCCAGTTATCTAAGAAAATCCATAAAAAAGTATAAAAAGTGCTGAAGAAAGCACAAAAATAGAGAAAGAGATTGGCTCTAAACAAACAAGAAAATTTTACCTACAGAAACTAAAGGAAAATTCTATGGAAGAACCTGGAGCACTTGAAAGTACTACAAAATAGTCCTAAAAAAACTCTCTAAAAAGAAGAAAAATGAAGCTAAAAAAATGGTTGTCCCAGTAAAAACCTGGTAAACAGGCACTGCGGCAATATCAAAAAAATCATAAAAAATAAAAAAGATCCAAAGAAATCAAAAAAATCAAAAAAATTGAAAAGATCCAAAGAAATCAAAAAGAGAAATAAAGAGAAAAACTTTCATCCAATGGTGAAAACTTGGCAATTAGGCGCCTTGGACAATTATGGGTGATGAAAACCTAGAAACATGTGTCACACATAATGGACCATTCCATTATCTATCAAAATCTCATTTCTTTCCATCACCAGCACCATTTCCATGTTCCCTATATTTCCTGGGTGTTCCATACGTACTATTCTTCCATGATCTCCCTACCTCGTATCCTGAGGTTTTGTACACATAATCTTGTATATTGTTGTTCATACATTATACTTTTCCAGGAGTCCTGAGTGTCAGTCCTATATATTTCTTGTGTCTTGAGTTGCTCCTTGTCATACATTTGTTCTATAGTTTGCAGATAGTGCACATTTGATCAATCAACTTGGTTATCCCTACCTTTCTGGAAATAAGTTTTGGGTTCTCACAGGATGTTTCTCTTCTCTTGAACTAATCAATCAGCACACGTACTTATCACATGCATCAAGGCAAGTAACATGATCCAATCAAATCTCGGTAGCAGCTTTGTACATGCTCACTATAACTAATCACTTGTAATTAATCCACTCGGTTTGGTCCTTGTACATTTGTGACACATCCCATCCTCCCACCATCATGCTAACATCCTGAGTCATCATCCCACTAACATTCCCTGTCTGATCCTCCATAGTCCACCCGTCTGGTTTATTAGTTGATTATGACACACACCAAAAATAAAAGTAAAAATAATGAAAATTTTGAGATTCAAATGTCACACTTGTTCAACCTCAAACAACTCATCTCTTGAGTTCTTTGGTCACACTTTGCATTCCTTTGCTATGGATGCTTTTGGGTATTGAAAGCAAGGAAATTGATGCAGAGAACAACTGACAGAAAATCCAAGAATAAGAGAATGATGATCTGCCACTCATAGTATCATTAGTTAGCTCATTTAAAGTGTCTTGCATTCATTTTAGGTGCATTTTTAATTCATCTTCCATTATCAATTCAATTTAGAGTCATGTTATATTGCATTGTTAGATTCATTTTTAAAATCATTTAGGGCCTCTTGCATTTTAAAATAATTTAGGGCCTCTTGCATTTTAAGATCATTTAAGGCATCTTGCATTTTTAAGATCATTTAAGGCATCTTGCATTTTACAACCAAATTTATAGCAATTAGGCATTCCAACTAGAGACACTCCAATTCATGATGTAGTAAGTTCCCCTTTTGTCAATCCCTTATCAATTCATTAAATTATCTTGTATTGTTAAGTTTCATTTGAGGATCATCTCATTATTTTACATTAATCATACATTTTAGGTCCATTTGATTTGCATCATTAGCTTGCATTCATCCATTTTTATCATCTTGTATTATTACATCATTTTAGAATTCATTTTAAGCTTGCATTCATCCATTTTTATCATCTTGCATTGTTACATCATTTTAGAATTCATTTTAAGTTTCCATTCATCCATTTTTATCATCTTGCATTGTTACATCATTTTAGAATTCATTTTAAGTTTGCATTCATCCATTTTTATCATCTTGCATTGTTACATCATTTTAGGTTCATTAAGCTTACATTTTGCATCATTAGCATCATTTGCATCATTTTAGGTTCATCTTATCATTTGCATACTTAAATCATTGATAAAACATAAATCATCTATGCATATTCATAAAACATCAACATATATATTGCATATAGGAATAAAAGCACATCCTATCCTGCATCACAC
>MU226871.1:632724-649272 GCA_018584345.1 Thuja plicata
TTAGTTTCATGCTTTCATTTGTTTAAATCATCTAGAAGTTACATGTTAGGCTCTTAATTGGTGAATAAATCATAGTTTCTTCATAAGACTTTCATATCATCCTTACTTTCATAAGTTTAGATTATCATTTTGAAGAAGATTTGAGACTAGTTCTTCATACTATCTCTTGAATCTTTCTTCTTGTTCTCATACTCTTGCATATTTGCATTGGGATCCATAGTATTTGTGTGTTTAAGAGAGCACACTCACATCTAATCTAGATAAGCAAATAAAAATGAGTAGAATAGGGTGCTTCATTTACTCATTTTTAGCTTAATCCAATGTTATTTGGTATTCTTGTTGTTTGCTTTGATCTCTTACATGTTTATTTGAAATGATATATGTGCTAACCCGCTAATTTTTGCATGTTTGAGCTTGCTCCCAATAGGTTGAAGGATTCAATATACACACATATATTTTGAAGAAGATACATATATCAGTTCATTTGTGATTACCAAGTGTGAATGAAGAAATAAAAGAAAGAACAAGACAGAGCGGGATGTTAGTTATTTTGGGATAGTAAATCTAAATCATTCATCAGTTGAAGATCTATGTAAAGAAGCAAAGAGTGCATACAATTCACTGGAACTGATCAAGACAGTAGGTCTACTCAAACAGTTCACTATCATATATAGTGTATATCTTTTTTACAGAAGGTTGTAGCCTTCATCATTTTAGCAGTGTTCTCTTGGAAAGTGTGCCCTCACCCCTAACAGGGTTATTTGTAAAAGAATCCTAACAAGGTTTGACCCTTAACCAGGTCACTGTACTTATTGCATTGTAAAGATCAACTCCTAATAGGGTTGCAAGATCTTCTAATAGGGATCATTATACTCTAGTGCAGTTCTATGTGGGTGTTAATTCCCACCAGGGTTTTTACCTATTTTGGTTTCCTCGTAACCAAAATTGTGGTGTTTTATTCTGTGTTATCTTGTTGTACTTATGTTTAATGTTATTATGTACTTAATTGGAGAAAATAATTAAAACTATTAGATAACTGATTCACCACCCCTCTCAGTTATCTCTTGGGACTATTCCTAACATCATCTCCTAGCCTCCCACTTAAATACCCTGAACTCATTGATTAGGACCAACAATACTTACCACTAGCTTTGGATATATGTGAGTTAGATGAGGTAGTATTATTCCTCTTTGGCCTAAGAGATCTCCGAGAATATGAGGAAGAAATTTGTTACAATGATCAAGCCTACTTCGGTAGCCAATTCAACACTCTTAGTTGCAAAAATGAAAAACAAAGTAAAAATAAAAAAGACAATAAAACATCCCCTGGTGAAAAACTTTCTAAGGCACCTTCAGATGAAGAAAAAGAAAAAAGAAAGGATGTGTCTTCTAGTGAAAACCTTTCTGAGGCACTAGAAGAGGGAGAATTTGACTTTCTCTTTAGGTCCTTATCACTAGAGAAATCATCTATCCTTATTGAGGATACAATAGAAGTCAACCTTGGAATAATTGAGAATCCTAAGATCACATTCATAGCCACATCTCTCAATGAGAAAGAGAAGAAAGACATGACTAAATTTCTCCCTAAAGCACAAAATATTCTTATTCTTACAAATATATGCCTTGACTCAATCCCAATCTTGTCATACATCACCTTGTAGTAGATCCTAAAGTAAAACTTGTCAAATAGAAACTACATAAGATGCATCCACAAGTGGCATTATTAGTAAAAGTAGAGTTGCAGAAGATGTTGGATGCTTAATTTATTAGACCTATAGATTATCCTGAATGGGTCTCCAGTATTTTACTAGTAGATAAAGTTGCTTGGGGCATTCATATCTATTCAAATTTCAAAGACTTAAACTTAGCATGTACCAAGGATGATTTTACACTACCCAACATGGACATCATAGTGGATTTGACAGTGGGACATGAAATATTATCACTTATGGATGGCTATTCAGGATACAACCATATTAGAATCATGGTAGAAGATTAGCACAAGACTGCATTCACCACACCTTGGTGTACTTTATGTTACTTTGGACTCAAGAATTTTGGAGCTACTTATTAGCATGCTATGACCACTAGCTTTCATGTCCTAGTGCATGATATCATGGAAGATTATGTGGATAAAATCATAGGAAAATCAAAGACAAGAGAATCACATATTATTGTCCTCACAACAATCAATTGAGGTGGATGCAAAGAAAGTGAAATACATCCTAGAGATGCCACCTCCCATGATACTAAGACAACTTCATATCCCACAAGGAAGACTTTAGTCCATCCATAGATTTGTGTCATAGCTAGAAGATAAGGTTCATCCCTTTTCTCACCTATTGAGAAAAGATACCAATTTCCTATGGGATTCCTTATGTTAAAAAGCCTTTGAATAACTCAGGAAATACCTAGCTAATCCACTAGTGTCGGTCCCACCTATTCTAGGCTAACCTTTGATTTTATAAATCTCTGTCACTACTGTTCCAATGGATTCTCTTCTAGCAGAGCTAGACAATAATGGAAAAGAATGATCAATTTTCTACCTAAGAAAAACACTAGTCAGATATGAGTTGAATTACACAACCACTGAGAGAGCATGCTTGGCCTTTGTCTTTTGTACACAAATGATTTTTCATTACATGCTTGATCATAAAACTTAACTCATTGTAAATATTGATCCATTGAAGTACTTGTTATCTAAAGGTGCTCTTACTGGTCGTGCTACTAAGTGGGTTATGATCCTTAGTGAATTCAACATCATGTATGTAGATAGAAAAGCCATGAAAGGATGCGTGATCATGGATCAGCTAGAAGAATCTCCTATTCCAGGAGATCATCCTATAGTAGGGTATTTCTAGATGAATCTATCATGACTGTCACCTTGAGTATACAATGGAAATTATATTTTGATGGCTCCTTTCCATAGAAAGGCTTGGGGGTAGGAGTTTTTTTTGTGACACCAAAGGGAAACCTTATCCCTAAATCCTACAAGTTGACATTCACATGTATAAATAACATTGCAGAGTGTGAGGCCTTGGTAACAAAAAATTGTTTGGCTATTCAGTGGAAAATCACTATTATGCTTGTCTTCAATGAATCTTAGTTGGTTATAAGGCAAGTTAATTATAAATATCATAAAAAGGATGATAATTGCTACCTTATCGCAGATTGGTTGAGGATCTAAAACAACACTTTTCCAATATTGTATTCCAACAAATCCCTCAAAAAAACAACAAAGTTGTCAATGTCATGGCCACCATTGGGTCATTGCTATCTATGCCAGAACATAGTCATAGGTGTGAGTTCCTTTTTGAGAACCTTATGGTCCCTGTCTATGACATGCCAGAATCTAAAATGGTGTGTGATATTTTTGGTCTTGATTTCCCCTAGTACCAAGAGATTTATTGTTACCTCCATGATGATATCATTCCACTTCACCTTATAAATAACCAACACAAGACCTTCATTGGATGCACTTCCTGGTACACTATCCTTGGTGATACTCTCTTCCGAAAACACTTCTATGGAACCCTCCTTAGGTGTCTTGATTATAAAGAAGTTAACATGATGTTAGAAGAGGTTTATCAAGGAATCTATGGGGCTCACTCAGGTGGACTTAATCTCATAAATAATTTCTTATGCATCAATTACTATTAGCCAACCATGGAGCAGGATGCCTATCACTATGTGAAGAAATGTGTGCCTTGTCAGCAAAACAACAATTTGATACATGCACCATCCCAATCCTGTCATCCCACCATTTGACCTTGGCCTTTCTCCCTCTAGGGACTTGACCTTGTTGGACAAATACTTACGAATTCCACCAATTACCACAAATACATCATTGCCACAACTGAGTACTTCACTAAATGGGTTGAGGCCATCCTTCTTACTTACATCACTAGAAAACAAATTTTGAATTACATTATTTGTCTCTATGGAATTCCTCGGGATATCATTACCAATAATTTCCCCCCCTTCAAAAATAAGGATATCATAGGGCTATGTAAGAATTTTGGCATCACCAACTACCATTCCTCTAAGTACTTCCCATAAAGTAATGACCAAGAAGAGGCTACGAATAAAAGCATCCTAAAAAACCTGAAGAAAATGGTCGATGATGTTGGTCATGATTGGCACATCTAGTTGAACCCCTCCCTCTGGGCCTACCTCACTTCCATTTGCAGTCCCACTTGAGCCACTCCATTCTCCCTTTTTTATAGCACTGAGGCATTTCTACCCATTGATATTGATATTCCTTCCCTTAGAATCTCCCTGGAAGATATGTTATCCGATTAAGACTACCAAGTCTCTCGATTGCAAGAACTTGAGCTCCTCGATGAACGTTGCCTCAATGCCCTAAACCACCTCTGTGTGCATCAAAATCATAGGTGCCTATAGTTGAATAAGAAGATCAAACCCCAAGATTTTGATGTCGGTGATCTTGTCTTGCAGCACAACATGAAGAACCTCCAAAACCATGAGAAGAAAGGAAAGTTTGAGCCTAATTGGTTGGTATTTTTTTTAGTATAGATAACTTTGGATCTAGAGCTTATTAGATTGCAACACTAGAGAGGTATCCTACCCCTAATCTTGTCAACATCATACATATGAAATGATTCTATGTGTATTCTATCAAGGAGTCCCTCTTCTTAAATTAGAAAATACCGAAAAATGAAAACCAGAAAAAATTCAAAAAAAATCACAAAATACGAAAAAGAAAAAGTAAAGAGAAATAAAGCATCCAATGGTGAAAATTTGGTAATCAAGAGCCTTGGACAAGTACCATGGTGAAAACCTACTTTTGGCACCATGAGTAGAAAATTTGGATCCACCATCTATAAGGTTTGCCATCCCTCCATTCACTCTATCCATTTTCATATCCCCACATCCCCACCCCATATATGTGCGGGAATCCTATCAAGTTATATTAAACTATCTTATCAGTTCTCTTTCAATCCTACTTCATGATAGTTAACCTCATTCACCCCACCAACCCTCTAACCCCATCATAGTGAGGCATTATGCCTGATCATCATAAGAATTCACCATCAGTTTCCCATTGTCCCATCACACTAAGCTTAACCACATCACAATGAGCTTTACCTCATTACATTGAGCTTATCACAGACACTTTGACTACATGGATTTTAACCAAATCAATTATGAGATCATGTTTCTGATCTACTTGTTCATTTCACAGCTATTGTCAATGAATACCCATTTTGACATCAATCAATCATTTTTTGTTTGAACTTTGGACTAAATGACTTCTTGGTCATTAGGCTTTTTTTGTTGATTTTATCTTTGTGTTTCAATAGAGCCTCCTCATTATTGCCTCGATCTTCAGTATCTTGGTGTATCTCAAATGGTGTATATTGAAATACGTGTCACTTGTAGAATCATATGTTTATAAGTAATTTAGTGCATTTTTGTTGGTTATGCATGCCTCACTAGGGGTAGAATATTGTACACTTTCCACCAAGTCCCTCATCAAGACTTGCATGTACTCGACCCCCTAATGAGTGACATCACATTGGTTCCATAATGATTGATAATTTGCATCTATGTTCCCAAGTCTATCTTGTTTTTCTAAGAGTCTAGACCACACAAAGGAACCATGTCATCCATGTTGTCTAGCATGCGATGCATACCTCCTTTTGAAAAATTAAACTAGGGTATGCTCTCCACATCAATAAAATATAATCCTCAAATTCTCCCTTGCATTTATTTAGGTGTGTTAACCAGCTGATGGTAATGGTGATGAAGACTGAGTTTCAAAAGAATACAAGCAAGCAGAAAGGTTAGATCAGTTTTTAGTTTGTCACTGATGTCAAGCAATTGATTTCTGGTTTATATTAAGTTTCCATATTAATCAGAGAGGAAATTTATTGGGCAAATAATAAAGATCAGACAATGATAAGGAACTATTGGTATAATTTCTTTTTACTTAACATTTGATGTTGTTAAGTCGGTAAAGCAGAAAGGTCAATTCGGTAAAGGGAACAACCTAGTTACCAAGAAATGAAGTGTTTTTTGGTCAACAAAAGCAAAGATAATCACCGAGAAAAGTTGACAACTGAGCAAGGTTGGTAACCGAGTTAAGTTAGATACTGAGTGAAGATATTCACTGAAGTCACTGAGAATGACATAGAGCATGAAAAAATATTGAATTCAAGGAGTGGAATGAATTTAATGCAAAGGCATGCAAATCAAGAGGTTGCTCAGAATGAAGACAAAGTTTGTTGCAAGATTTATGATCATGAAAAGTCAAGTTCAAAATAAGTGATGTAGATTATGTGGCAAAAGAAAGTTGTGACTTCCAAGAAAAAGTGCAAGTCATGAGGCATATTTAACCACTTAATTGAGTTGTATATACGTTAGATCAGTTCATTTGTGATGCAAAGTGGGCAGTAGGAAGCCTGCAATTGACTCAAATAGGGCAATGCACCCCAAAAATCCAACTCTCTAGGGCCAAAGTACTTCACACTTATCAAAAGTGTGGTAAAGGACTTGGTTAAGGATATCACAACCCCAAAACCCCAAGGGAAACCTAATCACTAGGTTTCACCAATCCTACAACACCAACTACCAAGAGTGGCTTCACAAGCACTTGACCCAAATTCTCAACAATACCCCCAAAATGAATTATAGGACTAGGAGTGACCTATGCTCATAGTTTTGGTCTATTTATGTCCCTAACAAATATTTCCAATGGTTCTTTCACTCATTTGCAACCCATATGACATAGTTGCTTCACAAACCCAAGACTAGGCTTGTAGCCTTTTCCCAAAGGAAAATTGATCTTAAATGAGATTCTTCCACATAACCCCCTTAGATAATTAGGGATTAAGACACCCTTTATGGAATAAGAATTTGGACTCAAGCCCTAGAACATGGAAATGAGAGAGATATAGGATGACACACAAAATTGCTTCTAAAATTAGGCCTTATTAGGCCTCCACTTGCACTACAAGTGCCTTTAGGATGCATCCAATTCACAAAATGATGATTGGATCATGTGATGGTGTGACAAGGGTCTCATCCACCAATTTAGGGCCTCTGAACAATCCCTAAATGAGAGTTATGATTGTTGTCCTAATTCTGGTTTGGTGCATACATAGTGATATACACCTAGGGCATCATTGTAACTCCATCTCCCTACATTTTGGTGAACATATCATGTAAATTCTTAAAGAGAATCATATAAAAATTCTTTCCACCAAGGGTCATTGAATTCCCATGGTGGAAAGAGGAATTATACTCAATTTTCTTAGAAACCCTTGTTTAGGGCCTACAAACTAAGCAGTGAGATTGCAATTCAATAAATTTTAAACTATGATTGATCAACACATGAAACCAAAAGAAAATGGAAGAAGGTTCACAAGAAAAACTCTTGGTGTCATATTTTCATGCCCTCATGTCCATACCAATCTGTATAGATCGACTATTCTTAGGATTTGCAGAGAAATGGTTATATTTTATTCATTTCAAAATGCCAAATTACATAATTAGCCTACCACCTTCCTGAAAGGGCTCTTGTAGGCACTCCCAACATTTAAATAACATATTTTAACTGATTTATCCATTTGGGATTTGTTTTACAAAAAGTTGTTAATTTTGCTCAAAAGTTGCTTGACAACTTTTGAGCAACTTTTGCATATTTTGCAGTTTTGCCAATTTGATGACCAAACTTGGTCTCAATATTATTTTTGTGATCCTTAGTGTATCAAAACATGAAAAACCTAAAAAAAACCTATTCCTATGGTTTTGGACCATTAATGACCTATAGTTGACCAAGGGCTCATAGGGTGCCAAACTTGGAACTATGGCCTTACAAGGTGGTCCAATGATTAACCCAATATCTTAACATAACTATAGGCCTCTAAGGACCTTAATGGAACCCCTAGGTTCCATAGGAGCACTTGGTTCACTCAGGGTGCTCCTACACCATACTCCCCATGAGATTTTAACTCAAGTTCCCACTTGAGGTTAACTGGTCAACGATGGTTCCATGTTGTTGGATTTGTTCCTCTTTTATCCAGGTAGCATCTATTGGAGGGAGTCCTTTCCATTTCACTAAGTAATTCATGTACTTATTCTTCCTTGTTTGCTTCAATAATTTGGATTCCAAAATTTTTTCTAACTCCATTGGTTTTCTTGGTGGGAGATATGTTACATAGTCTCCTTCATCTTCATCTTGTGATCCCTGCACATTGGTGATATCTGCAACACACTTGTAAGAAGTAAGGTCTGCAATATTAAAAATAGGAGAAATCAATAAAGTAGGAGGCAAGGAAATTTCATATGCATTTTCACCCATCTTGTTGAGGATGGTGCAAGGTCCAATTTTCTTCATGTGCAACTTTGAATATCTGCATTTAGGGAGTCTCTCCTTCCTTAGGTATTCCCATACCTTATCTCCAACCTTGAAATGAACTTCTCTCCTTCTCTTGTCTGCTTGTGCTTTATATTTCATGGTGGACTGTTGTAGTGACTCTTTCACTTCTGTCTGCATTTTAGAGATCAGTTTGGCTAATTCCTCTCCTTATGCACTAACTCTGAAATCAAAGGGTAACTCTACCAAGTCCAATGGGCCTTTTGGATGAAGTTTGTACACTGTTTGGAATGGTGTCTTTCCAGTGGATCTGTTTATAGAATCATTAAGGGAAAACTCTTCCTATGGTAGGATCATGTCCCAACTTTGGGTGTATTGTTTTGTTAGCCATCTCAAGATATTTCCAAGAGATCTATTTACCACCTCCATTTTCCCATCTGTTTGTGGGTGGTATGCTAAACTATAAGTCAGATTTGTGCCCAATTTCTTGAAGAGTGTCCTCCAAAAGTGACAATGAAACTTCACATCTCTATCAGAGACTATTGTTTGTGGTAGACCATGGATTATAACCACTTCCTAAAGAATAGATGTGCTATATGGGAAGCATCATTTGTGCTTTTGCAAGGAACAAAATGTACCATTTTGCAAAATCTGTCCACAATGACAAAAACACTATCATAACCATGTTTAGTTCTTGGAAAACCCATTTCAAAATCCATTGAGATTGATTCCCATGGCCTAGAGGGAATTGGTAGGGGTTGGTACAATCCTTGGTTAGTGGATACACCCTTTGCTTGTTGGAAAATAGTACAAGTTTCTACAAACTTCTTGACTTCATTCCCCATCTTTGGCCAAAAGTAACTTCTTTTCACTAAATCAGTGGTTTTGTCTATCCCAAAATGTCCTCCTAAGCCACCATAGTGTTTCTCCTTAATAATATTTGTTCTCATAGAACACTTAGGAATGCACAATTGGGCTCCTTTAAACAAGAGTTCATTCTGAATCAGGAAATCAAAAAAAATTAGTATGGTATTTGCCTACCATTTTGGCGCATACCTCAAAAATTTCTCTAAATTCTGGATCATCTACATATAGATGTTTTAGGGAGTCAATCCCTACACTCTAAAGTATCACTTCCTCAATCACTGTAACCCTTCTACTTAGGGCATCAGCCACTTTGTTTGCCACTCCCTTTAGTGCTTTATATTGAAGATATATGCCTGCAACTGCTCCATCCATTTAATGTGTTTGACCCCAAGCTTTTCTTGACTATTTAAGAAACTTAATGCATGGTTATCAGTATAAATAATGAATTCTTTATGGATTAAGTAGTGTCTCCAATGTTTTAGGGCTTGTACCATTTCATAAAGTTCTAAATCATAAGTAGAATACCTCTTCTTTGCATCATTCATTTTTTTTGAGAAAAATGCTATAGCCTTACCTTCTTTGCTCAAGACTACACCTATGGCCAAGTTGCTTGCATCTATTTCAATAGTGAACAGCTTGTTGAAGTCAGGGAGCACTAGGATTGGGTATTGGGACACTTTGTTCTTGAGGTATTGGAAATAATCTGTAGCTTCTTTAGTCCACTAAAATCTGGTCTTCTTTCCACCTTTTATAGTGTCCAACATAGGAGCACACACATGGCTAAAGTTCTTAATGAAATTTCTATAAAAAGTTTCTAAACCATGAAAGCTTCTAACATCACCTTGGTTCTTTGGTGGAGGCCCGTTGACTATTGCCTAAACCTTCTTTGGATCCATTTTGAGGGTTCCTTGGGAGATGAAAAATCCTAAGAAGATAAGTTCCTTCTTCATGAACATACACTTTTCCAAGTTAATCACTAACTTGTGCTGATGGAGTCTCTTCAAAACCTGCTCAACATGATCAAGATGTTCCTCTTTTCTATGAATGTAAATCAAAATGTCATCCAAATATATGACCAAAAAATTGCCAATAAAATCAATAAAGACCTCATTCATGAGTCTCGTGAATGTACTAGGAGCATTACTCAAGCCAAATGGCATAACAAGCCACTCAAACAATCCCTCAGTTGTCTTAAACATTGTCTTCCATTCATCACCTAGCTTTATCCTAATTTGGTGATAGCCTGATTTTAAATCAATCTTTGTAAAATAACAAGTAGTGCCTAATTGGTCCAGTAGAACTTCCATTCTTGGAATTGGAAACCTATATCTTATAGTGATTTTCTTTAGGGCTCTACTGTCAGTACATAATCTCCACTTGCCATCCTTTTTAGGGGCTAAGACTGATGGGATAGCACATGGACTGAGACTTTATGAATTAGTCCCTTCTCTAACAATACATTCACTTTCCTTTCAATTTATGCATGTTGAACTAGTGTGATTTTGTATGGGGCCTTCTTAGGTAAGGAGGAACTAGGTATCAAGTCTATTTGGTGACTGATATCTCTTAAGGGAGTGAGGGTTGTGGGTAGGTCACTAGCAGTGACATCACTATATTTTGTAAGCAATTCCTTAACTTCATCTTGTATAGGATCATCATTAGTAGACATTATACTATCCTTGGGCTTGGATATTAAGACAAAGGCTTCAGTTTCAGGCTCCTTTAGTACTTTTAACATTTATTTTTCACCCATGGTTGTGACAGTAGGCTCTTTCTCTGTTTTGGTATCAGGCAGGGGCTTCATGGTGAATGTTTTCCCATCTGTAATGATAGAGTAGGTATTTTTACTACAATGGTGTGTGGAATCTACATCATACTACCAAGGCCTTCCTAGAAGGATGTGGGAGGCATCCGTTTCAACAACATCACAAAGAAATTTATCTTTAAATTCTACTATAGAAAACTCTATCCATGCTTGTCCAGTCACTAAGGTTTGTTGGCCTTTTGTTAGCCAAGAGACATGGTAAGGAAAAGGATGAGGCTTCTTAGGGAGATTTAACTTTTGAACCATTTCAAAAGATACTAAATTTTTAGTTGAGCCAGAATCTATAAGTAAGTTACATACCTTCCCATTGCATTTGATCTTTGTTCGGAAGAGATTCTTCCTTTGAGGAGGTTCTTGACTTTTTGGTATTTGGAGGAAGACTTGTCTCATCATCAAACATGCTCCTTCCTCTGGTTCTAAGTCCCTTGCATTTGCATTGTTTTCTTTCTTGTCCTCTTGAATGATTTGTTCTCTTCTTTCTCCCTGATTGTTATTGTTTCTTTTCTTAGGGCATCTTCCTGCATGGTGTCCCAATTGGTTGCAATAGTAACACCTTAGTGGTACATTTCCTCTTCCTATTTTTATTCTTCCCCTATTGAAGGGTATTCTCCCCCTATAGTTATCTCTAAAGTTTGAATCACTATTCTCTTTGTCTCCTTGGTCAGTGGTCCTGCTACTATTACCACTATATTTTCCTCTATTCCAAGAGGTTCCTCTTCCTCTAAAGTTCTTCCCACTATCATTGTTTTTCCCTTTTCCAAACTCTTATTTTCTCTTCCACTTCTCCTCTACCTTGAGTGCCATTTGATAAAAAATGTTACTATGGTAGGGAAATGTAGGCTAAGTTCCTCTTGAATGGATACCTTAAGACCATTCATATATCTTGCTAACTTTTCTTCTTCGTCTTTTGCCACATTTGTCTTCATACATAGTTTTAGGAACTCCTCAGTGTATGAGCCTATGTCCACATCTTTTTGTTTTAGGCTCTACTTCCTCCTATGGATTTGTACCCCATAGTCTTTAGGAACATAGGCCTCTTTGACCAATGCAATCATTTTGTTCCATGAAGAGATCATACTCTTCCCATTCTTCACCCTCTCTGTTTGGATGAAGTTCCACCAAGTTAGGGCTGCTCCCTTCAACTTGGATCTTTCTATCTTCACTCTCTACTTCTCAGGGATGTCCTCACACTCAAAGAATATTTTTAAGGCCTCTATCCAATCCAAGGCCAAATCTACATTCATCTTTCCACTAAAATTTGGTAGATCCAACTTCTCCTCGATGGTTCTTCTCCCCATAGATTTTAAGGCATCTAGAAGGGGTCTCTGGTCTGTAGGAATGTTCACATCCTAATAAGGGGTGTAATATTCCTCTTCAATCCCTTCTTCACCACCTTAGGTGTCTTCTTTTACCCTCTCTACCTTGTTCTCCAACTTTTGAAGTCTCCTTGTCAAGGATGCATTTGATGCCCTTTGTTCTCTTACCATCTTTGCTAGTTCAATGTCTGTAACCCTTGAAGGGATATCTTCATCCTCAGGAGTAGACATAGCTCTGATACCACTTGATGCAAAGTGGGCAAGAGAAAGCCTCCAATTGACTCAAATAAGGCAATGCACCCCAAAACTCCAACTCTCTAGGGCCAAAGTGCTTCACACTTATCACAAGTGTGGGAAAGGACTTGGTTAAGGCCACCACAACCCCAAAACCCCAAGGGAAACCTAATCACTAGGTTTCACCAATCCTACAACACCAACTACCAAGAGTGGCTTCACAAGCACTTGACCCAAATTATCAACAATACCCCCAAAATGACTTATAGGACCAGGGGTGACCTATTCTCAAAGTTGTGGTCTATTTAGGTCCCTAAAAAATAGTTCCAATGGTTCTTTCACTCATTTACAACCCATATGACATAGTTGCTTCACAAACCCAAGACTAGGATTGCATCCTTTTCCCGAAGGAAAATTGATATTAAATGAGATTCTTCCACATAACCCCCTTAGATAATTAGGGATTCAGAAACCCTTTATGGCCTAAGACTTTGGACTCAATCCCTAGAACATAGAAATGAGAGATAGACAAGATGACACAAAATTGCTTCTGTAATTAGGCCTTATTAGGCCTCCACTTGCACTAAAAGTGCCTTTAGGATGCATATAACTCAAAAAATGATGACCGGATCATGTGAAGGTGTGTACAAGGGTCTCCTCCACCAATTTAGGGCCTCTGACCAATCCCCAAATGAGAGTTATGATTGTTGTCCTAATTCTGGATTGGTGCATACATAGTGATATACACCTAGGGCATCATTGTAACTCCATCTCCCTACATTTTGGTGAACATATCCTGAAAATTCTTAAAGATAATCATATAAACATTCTTTCCACCAAGGTTCATTGAATTCCCATGGTGGAAAGAGGAATTACACTCAATTTTCTTAGAAACCCTGATTTAGGGCCTACAAATCAGGCAGTGAGAATGCAAATTCAATAACTTTTAAACTATGATTGATCAAAACATGAAACCAAAATAAAATGGAAGAAGGTTCACAATAAAAACTCTCAGTGTCATATTTTCATGCCCTCCTATCTGTACCAATCCATACAGATTGACTGTTCTCGGGATTTGCAGAGAAATGGTTATATTTTATTGATTTCAAAATGCCAAATTACATGATTAGCCTACCACCCACCTAAAAGGTCTCTTATAGGAACTCCCAATGGTTACATAACATATTTGAACTGATTTAGCTATTTGGGAGTTGTTTTACAAAAAGTTGTTAATTTTGCTCAAAAGTTGCTTGACAACTTTTGAGCAACTTTTGCATATTTTGCAATTTTGCCAATTTGATGACCAAACTTGGTCTCAATCTTATTTTTGTGATCCTTTGTGGATCCAAACATGAAAAACCTAAAAAAAACCTATTCCTATGGTTTTGGACCATTAATGACCTATAGTTGACCAAGGGCTCATAGGGTGCCAAACTTGGAACTATGGCCTTACAAGGTGGTCCAATGATTAACCCAATATCTTAAAATAACTATAGGCCTCTAAGGACCTTAATGGAACCCCTAGGTTCCATATGAACACTTGGTTCATTCAGAGTGCTCCATCACCAATTTGAGATGATCAAACAACTGAGCACAATTGAGGAAAAACCTAGTCAATAGGATTAAGAAGCAAAAGAAAGGCCTATATATTGATGAATCTATATGTTTATACAGAGTTGATGGAAAAGTAAATAGTTATAGAGCTACTGAGAAGAGTAGTGAAAGAGTTGGATAACCAGTCTAGGGGAGAGATTGATGAGTTGATGAGTTGTTGGTGCTAGTAAGTTTTAGAGAGTGAACAAAGGAGCTAATCAAGAAAAGTATAGTTGCAGAATCATAGATCACATTAGTACATTGTTTCTTACTAACATTTGTAAAAGAAAATATCTTAACTGAGTGGATATAATAAGTCCTTTTGTAAACTTTTGAGAAAGGTAAAATTATAGGATGAATATTTAAGCCCTCTAACTAGGCCACTCCTAACAGGGTGAAGATCTTAACAAGTCTAAGGTAAATCCCCTAACAGGGTAACATATAACAAATATGCATTGTAATCTTTAATCGGATTGGCTCTTAACCGAACATACTTTAGAAGAGTATTTATTTTTATGGGTGAAAATTCCCACCGAGGTTTTTCCCAAATTGGGTTTCCTCATTAAATATTGTGTTTCATGTGATGCTTGATAACTGTGAATGTTATTTTCTTATGTTATATGCTTTTATCAAGTTTGTGAAGAGTTTACAAGTTTTGGTTGATGTTTTTGTTTGAATCACCAAGTTGAATCAAAGGTTTAGATTAAAGTATTAAGGCTCAATATTTTCTGATTCACCCCCCTCTCAGTAAACCATCTTTAGTAGGGTAAACCAACAATTGGTATCAGAGCTAGTGCCCCAAGGAGATAAGTTTGAAGGTACTTGAGCTAAAGATCAAAGCACGTATAAGAGGGAAGCACCAAATTTGAATAGGTATAAATTTTCTACATGGCATAATAGAATGCGGCTTCACATTTCTCGTATTGGAGATTATGCACTAGATCAATGAGTACTCACCTCCACTATTTGGTCCTCTAACACTTGAGCAGATAAGAGAAAAAAAAGAACAAACAGAAGTGATGATAGAGATAAATTCTACCCTCACCGACCTAGAATTTAATGATTTAGAAGGTTTTACTACTAATAAGAAGATGTGGGATAGGCTTACACTAGTTTTTGGTGGAGATAAACATGTTCAAAAACCTAAGGCTGGACACTTAAGAGGAAAGTTTGAGTCAATGAAAATGAAAGAAGGATAAAACATTACAACATACAACACAACACTAAAAGATATTTCTATTGCTATTAGAGGTGCTGGTGGAACCATTTGTTAGGATTGGATAATACTAAGAGGGGGGGTGAATCAATATTATAATAGTTAATTAAATTCTTCAACCACTTTAACATTAACCATACAATTGCAGTAAAGAAAGAACATAAACAAATAACACAAAACTCATAACACCATGATTTGTTTATGAGGAAACCCCATCCAAGGGAAAACCCCAGTGGGGATGATACCCACAAGCATGTACTAAAGTATTATGTCCCTGTAAGGAGACCTAGCCATGTTAGGAGCTGAATATTACATAGTACATTTCCCTGTTAGAGGAATAACAACCCTGTTAAAGGTTCACAACACATTGTTAGGGGCCAATGAGCTTACAACTCTTACAATGTAATTCTGTTACAAAAGGTTCTCAGTCATGAACAAAACAAGAATCACAAGTGCTTTGATAGTTCCTTTATAGCTCTTCCATTTTCATGTCTTCTTTGCATATACTTCACTCACAGACTTCACTCTACTCACACAATCTTTACCAAAAAGATCTTACATATATATCTTTTAACTTTACGAAGTCGGCTCTTAGTATGAATATTACAAAAAGTACTAAGTCGACCTTCAATACAAAATACATTTAATATAGTAAATATCAAATGCATATTCAGCACTCTTGCATAGTCAAAATATAGACTATCAATAACAAAAATACAACTTTGATTTCCTGGAGTCCAAGTCATACTCCCTTATTCTTCGTTGTTGTCCAACTGCTCTATGTCACTATTCTCTGTTGTCTGTCAGTCTTCAAATCCTTATAACTTATCATAAACTTAACCAAATCCAAATCGATCTTAGGTGTATGTCAAAAATACTCTATACTATCTTCCACTAAGCTCACATGCCTTAATTCATTGATCTCTGTCTTCGATATCCAAAACAATACCATCCCTCTATTTTTGTACTTAGTCAATTTTGGACATACCAAAACTTATCTTCAAAACAATCAATCTTAAACCTACATGTGTTTCCATAAATGACAACCAAAAAGTGAATCACATTACCCAAATTGATCAATTGCCAACAATCTCTTTGGCTTTGATGGAAACACTTAACAAAAAAGATACTAAGTGTTCCAACAAAACAAAACTGT
>MU226871.1:649435-663882 GCA_018584345.1 Thuja plicata
TATATATATATAGTTCTCTCTTCTCTTCTTCATTCCTTTTTTTGTTTCTCTCTTCTCTTCTCTCCCTTTGACAACAACGAAAAATGTGCATACAAATAAGTATCACTTCTTTCTCACAAGTTTTAGAATGTCTTGGAAGGAATCTTCCAAAATCTTCACTTTAGTGCTCCATGTCTTAAACAAAATTTGACTTATATAAATAAATCCATTCAATGCAAAATATTTAGTTTCAACATTCTTCAAGTCTGTGGGTAGGCCTTTAGCCAATGAATATGTAGTCTAACTCTGTAGTGGTCTGTGAAGATGTTTCACAACCATCCATTAACCTATTCAAAGTTGCCCTTTCCTTGGCAATAATATCTTCAACATTTTGAATGTGTCTGATAGGATTCATGCTGTAACCAAATAACTTTCTCCCATGTTTAATGTAGTTCTTTGCATTTATCAAACAAGTTTTCACAATGCCTAAGTCCCATGAGATGGACTTGCATACTTTTATCAGCTTCTTCTCTTCATATGTTTTCTCTTCTTTCTCCTTTGCAATCTTCAGCAAATTTTCAAAGTGGCCATAAAACTCATCAAGTGTGACTTTCAAGTTCTCAATATCATCTTTGTTCTAGAATACTAAGGGTACTGGAAGAAATTTATTCACAGTATCAATAGCTCTTGAAATCACTCTTGTCTTCTTATCTCCTTTCTATACTAATTTCTCCTTTTCTTTGTTTAGTGTGGTGAATGCCAGTTTCACTAGTTTATCTTCATCCATGTTATCGACATTTACATTACTACTTGCCAACAATAAGCTAGATGGTGAAGTTACCTCTTTATTTTCATCTTCTATTTGGTTAGTCTTCTATCCTTCATCATCTTTCTTCTCATCTTCATTATTCTCCTCTTCATTCTTAGGTTCATCAACAATAGAAGTGTCCCTGGTTACTAAAAATGGATCTTTCTCATCTTGTGAGGGGTCTAGTGTTACTACCACACTAGAAACATAGAAATCTGCAGTAGTGTCTTCTTTACTCTCTTCATCATTAGTCTCTGTGTCCTTTGTGCTATCATCCATTCCCAATTGTGTAGGTAAATCTATCTTAGGAGGTGGGGGCTTAACAAAAGTAGTTCTCAAAAGTATCTGCTCAAGTTCCTTCTGAGTTTCCTCAGTCACTTCATCATATTTCCTTGCCATTATCTTTAGTATTCTGGTCTTTGTCCCCAATAGGGGTTTCAATTCTTTGACTATAATATATCCCTCTTGTATGGATAACACAGGAAACATGTCATCAATCTCTTTATTTCTAATTTGATCATCTTCAATTTGGGCCAAACATTTTCTGCTTTCCAATTTTGTATACAAACCTGAGGGTATGCTTCCTTCAACTTCCAAAAGTGTCTTCTTGAAACTAAGCATGTGTTCTATCACAATGTCTTCAATTTTAAGTTTATCTACTTCTTCATATCTTTCATAATATTAATCAATCAAAACCAATTTTCCTTGTTCAATTCTCTCTTCTCTAGCATTTTCATGTCAGGTTTCCATGCTTTATTCTTCTTAGTTTTCTTCTCTTCTTCAACTGCATTCTTCTCTTTTGTCTGCATACTAGATCTAGTTACTCTAGCAGTAACTTCCTTCACTTTTTCTGCCTGCTTCTATGGTGGAGGTATGTTATGAACCATAATTATTTAGGGGTGGAAGGGGCATTAGATATTCCACTAGCTACTCCAAGGGATCTATTTTCCATCTTGTTCTTAATATCTTTCAGTTCTTCCTCAGATAGACTAGCCTTTACTCCACAATCATGAATAAGATTAGCAATCTTTCTCTTCCTTTGTTATCTATACTATTCTTCTCTTACCTTCTCTAACTTCTCCTCATATGTTCCCCATCTCTCTTCTAATGTATCAACTTCTGATGCAAGAATATATTCTACTTGCATGGTGAGTACTTCAGAACTCACTTCATAGCCCATAGGGTAACACCATTTCTTTCTATGGGTCACTACCTCAAAACATACACAGTCTATTTCAACCATTAAAAAAATTGTGTCCTTGTACTTCTCAACAATGTCCTCATGTAGTCTATATCTACTCTTCATTTGTCTTTGTAGAATTTTGGTCATTGCAAACAATTATCATCTACCCAAGTAGTGTTCTGTCTTTTGTAACTCTGTGAGATTAGTATACCAGTAGGAACTCCATTTTTCTAGCCACTAGGGTGTAGACAAAGAAACTTATGTTCAATATGAATGAACATGTGTACCAATAATGATCCAAACCTAAAAGTTTTCATTCTGTCCTTCTTTAAAAGCTTTACATTCTCAAGGAATTGTTTTTCCAATACTTCGCATAGGTTGAACTGTGTTTTCTTTTATCATTCTCCATGCCATCATAATAACTCTAGCTGATACTGAATTAGGTCTACTGCTGTAGAAAAACTTGTAACCAAGTATCATTGCAATCAACCTTACATCTTGTTGGAAAATATCATTTACTGTCATTTCCCTTCTGTCCCACTTCGAGTGTGTTAGGTTTTTGCCTTCCTTCTTGACATGTTTCTCTGCAACAGGTACAACTCCAGTGTTATCTAAACTAGTAATCTCATGAATTAGGTCACTACATATCTTCACAGTTTGGCTACCAATCCATATGAATTGGTCATGAACCCTACTCATAAGTATTTTAAACCATTCATTATCATCGAAGTCATACAGATCCATAATCTTCATTATACTTAATTGACTGACATGTTTCCATTCTTCCTTCATGATTTCATTCTGAGTCACATCCTCCATTTCAATGAGTATATCATCATCTCCCAATGTGTCATACTTACAATGTATGTAAGCCCTGATGTCTTCTACATGAAATACACCATGTGGGGTCTGTGAAAATGATCCTTCCGGATCCTCTTCACATGAATTATAAGGATGTTTCTTGAATTTGTATCTAGGACGATCATTAACATCAAAAATCACAGGTGCATCTATAGCTTAGATAATGTAGAATACCTTTCACACATGGAAATCTGAGTTTATGCTTTGATTGATCATGCACGGTAGGTGTAGAAATGTTTAAATACTTCTGCTCTCTTATCTCCTCAGCTTTCTCGTTGTCAAATGATAGAAAAATAGATCATAACACGGTGCTTTATACAAGTTAGGTTATAACTTTTCTTTTTCACTCCAAACTATCTGGTTGGCTACTAAATCTCATGATCAAAAGATACAAGTTGGATGATGATGTGCTCTTAGATATATGATCCATGATGTCGGCTCAACATATTCCCAAGCTCGCATGAGCTCACTACATGATTTTTGGGGCAGGATAAATTCTCATGTGTTGCATTTAATGCTCCCCTAAGGCCATGATCGGCTGATTAGGTCGATTCTGTCTTGCTACCTTCAGGAAAAGATCCAATAGCATCTACTGACTCTCCCTAAACTAATTTCTTACTAGTTTCTTTAATCTTCCATATCTTACCACTGTGTTATGCCCTACATACCTATCCCTACATTTTGTGTGCAAAATGTTGGGTCCCCTCTTTTCGCTTTGGCTTTTTTCCTTGTTTCTTTGCTTTCTTTGTTTTCTTCTCCAGGAGTTTCCTCCCATGAGGTTTGTTTTCTTTTTTTTTTGTCTTCTTGTGTCTCTAGGACCTGGTCCCAGAGTTTGTTCTTCTAGAGCCAGATTCTGGACTCCTGGATTCTCTACCACGATGTCTTCTTCTTGCAAGAAGGTATGGTCGCATGGAATCCCCGGGCTCGGAGTCTGGAGGTTTCCCTATTCTGAAGTTTATGGAGGAGAGTGTAACTTGCTTTTACCTCAGGTATAAATATAAATTATCTACCACTTTTATAGTTACCATGATTAAAAACACTTAGAGATTTCATAGATTCCTAGGCAATTAAACTGTGATTAAGCTGCAAATTACTCTGTGCTTAGTGGTTGATTACAAGATGATTTTTGGTGCTGGTTAGTGATTGTTTGAAGGTTGAGATTGTTGCAGAGCACTCTTGGTGCTCTTCCCCCCTTTCTTTCCTTCATGCTTCTAGGTGGGTTTTCTGGTTTCTACTTTTTGTCCTTTCTGGTGTTGTTTTCATTTCATTTTCTTTGGTTTTGTGGTTTTTGTTTTTCCTGTTTTGCTTCTGGTTTGCCTCCCGTTGGTGGGTTGGCTTTGCCAGAGGGTTGTCTGCCCTCTGTGCAGTTGTAAGCTAGTTTTTATAGCCTACATTATCTAGGGTAGCCCTCGGGCCTATGTAAATGTGTATAGTCATGTAAATAGTTTGTAAATCTTGTAAATACTATGTATTTTAATGTGTATATGTTTTGGCATTTGGCCCTCTGTGTTTTTGTATATATTTTGTGTGTATATCCTTCCAAGTTGATGAGTTCCTCATGCTCTATCATGTGTTTTCACTTGGCAGACTGAGCTCATTGAGATAGAGTCACCATGGTTCAAACTCCAAACCTCACTGGTTTGAGCCATGACAGATTTCTCTCTCCTCTGTCTCATCACCTTAATGGTAGGATTAATTTCCCACGAGCGAGCATTTAAACCATGTCCCATTTGGCATTCATTTTACCCCATGTCAGCCCACTTATCGCCATTAATGCCTTTATGTTTCCTGTCACGTGACCATGTGCCAAACCACGTCAACCGAGTACTATTTCCCTCTGGTCACATTGACACGGTAATGGCTAGTTCATCCAGACTCTGAGTCCCAAGTAACCCCTTATCTTTCACTTCCTCTTGTCACTTGGTTCAACACCCCAGAGTCTAGTTCACGTCTATTTTAAGTATTCCTAGATTTTTTTTGACATATTCTAACACTTGTTGAATAGGTACAAGGTGGTGATGATTTCCTTGGATTTTTAAGGTTCTTTATGTATACCATGTTCTAACGGTTCTCTGGTCTTGCAGGTTGTGGATAAGTTGATCAAAAGTGTCTGAAGTAATCACCCCTCCTAATATCCTGGAGCTACCTACCACTTCCACCTGGGCGACCACCAAAACCAAGGCCAAAAGATTGTTAGCAAAGCTGCCCTTGACCTCTAAATATCTAAAGGAGGGTGTTCTTGTGGGATCCAAGGTGGAATCTAGAATTCAAGAAATAATAGATATAGAGCCTGGACCTTGGGCTAAAATGCAAGGCTTGATCCAAGCCGTTTACAGGTTGAAGGCCACCGGAGATAATTTGGCCACCCAGCTAGCTGCATTTGGCGTCATTAAGGCGATAAACTTTCCTTGTTTGGTGCAATCACCAGAGTTGATACTCCAACAAGAAACTTTGTACAATGTACCCACTTGGACCATTTTGCTCCTGGATCCCTGGCCACTATAGTACCCAACAAAAATTATCATCTTGGATGCAGCAACTTTCACCTCAGGGCTTGGGATCCCACAGTTCAAAGGATCCATTATCCAGAATCAGGTCCAAACATTGCAGGAGTTTGACGATGCTGCTCTCATCTCCCGACAACATCTCAATAGCCACTGGCTGAAATCCCCAAAGAGGGATTGTAGGAGGATGAAGATGGAAATTTCCTGTGGGGAGTTCAAAGAACCCATTTAGGCAGGCACTATATTCTTGTGTAGGATCTTCAGATTGCCCCATGCCCAGGATTTCTCAGCATGGATGTACTACTTTCTATATTGCATCACCACTCACAGTCAGACCTTCAACTAGGCCACTATCATAGCCAATCACGTGGACACATAGCTGAAGGGATTCATCCAACATTCCAAGTTTTACATGACATCATATGTGCTATGGGCACTTGCCCAACAAAGACCGGATTTTATAGGATTGGTAATGGTTGGGGAGCTTGGAAATGGGCCAGGTCAAGTAACACCATGGGATCATTATCCCTAAATACAGTGGGAACTTAGCTTCCTAAAATTTTGTTGGGTGAATGATGCCTTCATTTACCACAACATCCTAACACTTACTCGAGATTCCAGGTACCACCTATTGAAGGTAGCAATGAATTTGGTCAGCAACTATGGCTGCTATTTTATTCAATTCCAACACCACGCCTACATTTGGGTGACCGGATTCTCTGGGAAGCCCCATCTTCTTCCCTGGTATTATGGGGACAGAATCATTCTTTTAGAGTTCTACTAGAAAATGATGGATCTGCACGCCTTCTTCACATTGAAGAAGGTCATCAATGTCCAATTCCCATTTTCATGCGGGAATTATACATGCAGCCTCACCGCAGCAAGGGAAGCAGATAATAAACTGAAAAGCCTGGGACTGGTGAAATTCCACCACGCCAGGAAAAAATATGATCCACTAGGCAAAATTGCCACAACACTTCCCCGGGCATCCCCGCCACATGAACAAGATATTGAAGACTTTTTGGCAGACTGCCAAGATAGTTTTGATCTCCAGGCCCAACAACATTCATGGATGAGAAAAGGGCACATGAAGGCGCTCGAACCTTAGACTTTCTCAAAGGGCTTTTTAGATGACGGGCTGCTAGAGGATCCAGTGTATAAAGGAAAAGGATAGGACAAGTTAGATCTTCCTCTAGTGGAATGGGCCACCCTGGAGGATCTGACAATTGCAGTGGTATGTCACCCTATTTTGGAGGCAAGTCACTAGTATTTTTCCCGGGTGTGCCCCAAAAGCATCCAAAAGAAACTAGCGGTTCATAAGGCCACTCCCTCTTCCATCGATGCTGGACCTTCTTCATCTTCTGCCACTGTTGGACCGAGCACAAGCAAAGGAAAAGAAAAAGAGGGCACTCTGGCCAAAGCACCTCCCCAAGTTCCCACCCTTCTAATGGCCCAACTACAACAACAAATGGAGTCAGCAAGGCTGGCCAACTAGAAGATAAGTACTCAGATGTCCTCCAGGCTCCTTGTAACTCCAATGGCGTCTACTCACCTGGTGAGATCCCTGTCATTGGCTGCAATGATGAGCAGACAGACTTTCATTGAGGCAGAGTTTGCCAGCATTTTGGATACCAGGGTTCCACTAACAAGAAATAAGAAGAAGAAGGTGACCACTACACCAAGTGTAGCCTCCAGTCTTGATATGCCAGATGTGCCCCCATTGGATGTCATTTTGGACTCTCCCAAACTTGAAAATATTTCTGACTCCTCGCCCCCACACGATGACTTTGATGACACTTTCTTGACGGAGGAGCTCATGGACCTCTAAAAAGTTATAAGTCATGTGGTGGAGGAAATTGCTACTCAGGATAAGGAAGAGGCCCCCATAGAAAAGGAGATCCCAGAAGAAGAGGATACATCAGAACAAGAAGTCTGGGAGGAAGCACAAAAGGGGGCTAAGCAGGAAAAGACCCCGGTCTAGGAGACCGATGACACACCAAGGCAACCCACAGATGAGAAACCAATGATTGGGAAACCTAGACCTTCAGGATCAACTGTGCCCCCTTTCATCATGTTCAAGATGCCTTTGGTTACTCTGGATGATCAGGTGCCCCGAAGCACATTTGGTGAGGTAGTAACAATGGCTGCATTGTTAAAATTTGGCCAGAGACCTCACCCACCCCTAGAGGATATTCTAATGGAGGAAAATATTCCAGTAGAGGAGGTTGATGAAGCCCAAGAATAGAAGCAACAGATTGACCAAGAGGTCCCAGGCAATGAGAATGCAGGATTAGCTGACACTGGGAGGGACAAGGAGGTCTTTGAAAATACAAGCAATGTTGAGACTGGAGAAAAATTTCTAGACATCACCATAGAAGATGCTAGTATGGCAGAAAATACTGAAGGTTTTAGAGAACAAGAAAAGGAATAGGAGAAAGAGAGAGAGAAAGAGCCCGAAGATAATGTACATTCTGGGAATGCACCTCTAGATTTTGAAGGGAATCCTGATGAACATGTCTTAACAGTGAAGCCATCCCAATTATTGGTTGAATCAAAGAAAAGAAAGGCCCTGTCAGTAGCATCAGGCACTCCACTCTTGTTGGCCGAAATGATGGCTAGAAATGCAGAGGCTAAAAATCCCAAGAAAGCATGGACAGTCCATACTCTCCAGATTGGTCCAATAGGAAACACAGTTGCGACTATCACAACACCCCCTCCAGGTGCAGATGCGGTGGCCATAAGGCCCGAAGACTATAACATAATAGAAGTGGCACTAGGGAGGAGAGACAAGAAAGGTGAATTGGAATTGCTGAGGGAGGCCACAAAAGCAGTAGAGGTCAGAAACATCAAGCTGGGCTAGAAGCTGAAGGAGGAAAGAGATACTAATGCCAATATCCTCGCACTTCTAGCAGAACTGACATGACCTTTGGCTGAGTTCCACCCAGAATCCCTTCCTCTAGATTGTCGCTTGTGTAGGGAAACGTGGATTCTCTATGGATTATTAAGAAGAAGGCACAGACAATAGATGGGATTTCCGCTGAGCAAGTAGCCACCATGAGACAATTTCTAGCAGCGTCCCTCCCAGACCTTTATTGGGTTGACACTCTTCTTAGCGAAGCAAATGGATCCACTCTTATATGGGAGCAATATTTTGCAAAATATGAAAAATGGAAGGCCGCGCTGGAAGAAAATTGTAACATAAGAGAAGAAGTCACCATAGAGGCAGGGATTTTGGGAGATGAATCATATGATTCCATCCAGGCCCAGTACTCTAGACTTATCCTTAGGACTGAGGTATGCAAGGAACTGATAAAGGCCTTGAAAGAGAAAGTGACAGCAGCCCAATACCCCTTGGGCTTGTTTCAAGCATTCATGGATGGAGTATCGCAAGTTGATCCCTTCACCACCGGAACATGTACCCTGGAGGACTATGTCCTCAGCAAGTTTGATGAGTGGATGGAGTCCTTGTATCTGCCAGCCAAATATTTTGACCAGGGAAGGCTATCCAAGATAATGATTTGGTCGCATGACGCTACCAAGATGGTGGATGAATTTTGGAATGGGGCCGAAGATGTTGAGGAAGCGTTGGAGGCTGTTCGCAGTCAGTGGGACATCATCCGAGATGTAGATGAAGAAAGAATAAGCCAAGTGTTAGAGGCTTGGGAAAAATCATAAGGAACAATAAAGTTCTCCAGAGTCTGGAGAATCTCACCAACCATGTATCGGTTGTATTCTTTATTCTTTGAGGCGCAAGTTTTTGGATCCCATAGTTCTGGACCCCACAATTTTGTATTCTTTAAGTGACCCATGTCCCAGTTCCCAAAGTCAACCAGTCACTATCAGATGATTAATAGAGCTGTCAAAAAGAAAGTAACCGTAACAAGGCACATTGGCTCAACAAGAGGGTTCTGACAGTTGGTCTTCCCAAGGCGCCGCTTCAACATATCACCTGGCGCATCGGGGATAGCGAGCCACTCTCCCATTTATGAGGCATGTAGGCTCGATCCCCAGGGGATCGGATTTCTTTTTTTCTCCTCTTAGCTCTCTTCTCAAGGTAGATTCTTCCACTCCTCTTTTCTTGTCTTATTCTTCTGACATGTCAGACCTTTCCCGTCTTGAGGTATTTTGTAGTGTAGCATAGGTAGTACCGACCACCAGAAATAGTATTATATTATTAAGTATAAAATAAGTTAGGTTAGTTTTAGGTCAAAAATTGTGTATAAATAATAAGTCTGACCTCATTCCAAGGGTCGGCGAGATTGATGATTTTGTAGTCCATAGCTAATAGCATTTTGGTGTTCTCGGTTCTTAGTTGTAGAGCTCAATGCTCCTTAGTTTTAGAAGATTTCAGTAGTTAAATGCTCCCCTGGAGCCACCATTGTTGTATGCACTAGTGCTCGCTGGAAACTTGTTAATGAAGAACGAAGGATTCTATCAATGAAGTTGTTAGCATTCTGATCTCCGAGTTAATGGTATTTTATGTTGCATGTTCTTTATGTCCCTTGCTCTAATATTTTAAGTAGATTAACGACCTTCTTTTCCTCCGCTATTGATTGAATATAAACTGATGGTTCCATATTTCTTCACTATTTAGTGTAGCATGTTAGAGCTTGGTTGATATTTTGAATGTTTAGCATGACTATAGGTAGATAAAATATTTCTAACTCTGCAATATCTTTTGGAATTAATTTGGTTAAGTTAATGAATTCTTTTAGGAAACCCCACTTACTTAAATCCCCAGAGAAGATGAGCCAAGATAACCAGCTATCCCCCCAAACAAAATAGTCACATTCCCAACTAAGCTCATGCACTGTCGAGACTCAACTCTCATGTGCTTGAAGGCCCAGGAAATATCATTTCCCCAAACAACCTTTACAGGCAAAGGTTTCCAACACCCCGATACCCGGTGACAACTTACATCTATTGGCGGACCCGGTCACAAAGACCCGTCAACAGAAACTAGTGCTAGAAGGAGGGCATGAACTCATCCCCCTCTGAGGATTTAGATTTTGCACTGCCCAAGGGTTCCCCAAGCCATAGTTTTAGGAGTCAAGCCTTCAGTGGGATTGGATCATTTTCACCAGCCAGATTTGAAAGAGTCCTTAGATCAACCCCCAATCCTAGAAGGTTTGTCAAACTTGAGCCCCCTTCTCGAAAGAAGCAAACCCTAAAAGCCAAGTCAGCCACCATTATCTTGGGATCTAGCACATCCTAAAATACCCAAGTCCCCCAGATGACCCCGGGAATTAACGCTCAACCTATTCAAAACCTAACACCCCCGATGGCTACGTATTTTTGAAATACCTGGTCCCTGATGGGAACTTTTTTGGGTGCACCTAGAGAATATTTATCCTAGATATGAGCACTTAGGCTCTTGAACCACAAAAAAACACCTACAAGCATACAAATATGCCATGAACTAACACCAGATCCAACATCAAGACATTGTGACCTGGATGTTCCCTCTGTCCCTGGGATAGAACAAACTGAACTGGTACCTTAACCTTCTTTCCAATTCCATCAATAGTTGGTAGGACATGGAGAACGCCTTCCTAGCTACCTTCTACATACACATGGACCAAGCATGGTCCCATAGCCAGTTCATCTCTATTAGGAAGGAACCGAACAAGCCCCTTGCAACATTCAACCACCGGTTCCAACGCGCCTTGAAACGGTGCATGGGTCCCTTCATCCCATCCATGGATGTGAATATCTAGACCTATCTTAACATGATGGACCCATTTTTTTCCACTCTCCTCTTGATAACTACCACCTGTGGTGACTGGGATACTTTGGAGAAGGTTTACAACTTGGCCTTGGAGTTGTCCCATAGTCTTAACAAATCCCCAGGCGGGATTGGTCAGAGCATGCCATTGAACATGATACCTGGCAGAACTTCTTACACTAGGGGATATAACCCCAATCAGGCAATGGGTGCTCCTACGATGGCCATGAATCCCCCATCACCACTGATAGACCAGCAGGCCCGGTATGTATATCCATCTCAAACCTAGACAACACCGGGTCTGGAATCTTTTCCCTGGAACCAGCCATAGAAAATGCAAAAACCACAGACACAACCGTCTAGAGTACCTTTCTTTTATTCATCCATAGCTGGAGGGTTTTTTCCCTCGACTCTGGAAAATGCTGCTATTTTCCCAGGAAACCAACAACAATAACCATCACACTGTGACGTGAATACCCATTTGACAGCTGAGGTTGAATCCCTCTGGCGAATGTTGTCTACACTGACTATGGACATGGGTCAACTGAAGGTGGGTTCCTTTGCAACCCACAACACCAATTCCCAGAGAGGGAATATTTTCTCTGGCCAATGAAACAATAATGTTGGAGGAAGAAATTTCAACAACGGGCCTCGGCCCAACCAACAACAATGGAATAACAATGCTAGTACCAGAGGTCCTCCTCTGAACCAAAACACCAATCAGGATAGTGTTGGACCTTCCCATTTCACACCAGTCATAGACTTCTAGCCCATGACCAACTGGTGTAGATTGCATGACACAGGCTCTCACAATGAGGTAAACTGTGCCACACTGGAGAAATTTATCATGATTTCCCAGCTGGACAGAGAACAAGCTTTTGATCCTACTCCCCCAGAGCCTTCTATACAAGAGTCCACTCACAGTGCATTTGCCTGTGAGACCATCTTCTTTGGAACAAGCAGAGAAGACAAAGAGGAACCCAAACTACAAGGGTTCTTTGATGAATCCATTTTGTCCTTTGAGGCCAATGCCTTCACCAACCCATGGAATCCCTACAACACTCAGAGTTAGGCTGGTAAAGGACCAGTTTACATGCCTGCACCTCCCAAAGACACTCCTCCCTAGGACAACACGACTGATCGATTTGTCCCTCCAAAAGGCTTTGGCTCTAACCAAGCTAAGGACCCGACCGAGGGAATCCACCAATTCCTGGGTGGAAGGTTTCACATTACGAAGGCATTAGAAAAATCACCACCTCAATGACCTTGATGGAGGTTTTGTTGGAGATTTGATTCTGAGCAGTTGATTGATTGTATGTTTGTCATTGATGACAACATATAATACATAGTAGCAATTCTGTATGTACTTATTAGAATGATGATATGAATACTTGCATGGATAGATACATGTTGTTGACATGTCTATTATGTTATGTTCATACATGCAAATCCTGATATGATGTTTCAGTCAAGTTAAGTAATTATGTTATTGGCAGTTACAGTTCTCGATTTGTAACTATTTAGGGCTGACGTATATCATGTTTTTCTTGAGTTGCGCCTATCTTATGTATATGCATGTGTATATTCATGATTAGTTATGAGTTGATGATATTAATCTAAAGGTGCCAAACATGTTTCAAGAAGATTGAAAAGTTAGAGTTAATTTGGTGAGGCCGACTTAGTGAAGCATCACGTCTATTCAGTTTATACTTGCGTGGTTGTAATAATGCTTGCGTGCTTAGTAGAGCTGACAAGGATGTAATGAAGAGTTGTCTTAAAGGTCTCATGATCTCATAATTTGAGAAAGATACTTATAGAAATTCAAATGTGGCACACTAAGTGTGAATGATACGAAAAGAGAAGAAAGATGTACAGAGCAGATTATCAGAGTTAGTTCATTCATCAAGAGTCTATGTGAAGAAGAAGTGAATGATCACAATATACTGGATCTAATCAAGATAGTAGGTCTACTCTACAGTTCATCATCAGATATAGTGCATATCTATTATACAAAAGGTTGTAGCCTTCACCATCAAGCAGTGATCTTTTGGACAGTGAGTCCACCACCCCTAACAGGGTTATTTGTAAAAGACTCCTAACAGTGTCTGACCCTTAACCAGGTCACTATACTTATTGCATTGTAAAGTACAACTCCTAACAGGGTTGAGATATCTTCTAAAAGGGATTACTATAAACAATTATAATTCATTATGGGTGCTAATTCCCACCGGGGTTTTTACCATTTGGTTTCCCCGTAATCAAATTGTGTGTTCTGTACTATGTTATCTGATTAAGCATTTACTTTTTTATATTCTGAAGTTAAAGAAGAAAAAGAATTAAAGTTATTGATAACTGATTCACCCAACCCTCTCAGTTATCCTTTGGGACTATTCTAACAATTGGTATCAGAGCCAAGTGCCTTGGATAAGAAGCCTAATAGCTTAAGGTAGATTAGATGTCTTACTTCAGAAAATAAATCCCTAAGTTCGATGGAGAAAATTATCTGGATTGCAAAAACAAAATGATAACACATATTTGAGATCTTTGAAATTGCTACACAAGAGGTTGTAATTCCATCTCTGAAAGACCTTGCAAAGGATGATGCTACTACCAGAAAAAAGGATATATTTACCAATAATGCAATTGCTAAAGAAGCCCTAATCAGCACCTTATCTGACAGTGAATTTTCTGAGATCAAGAAAATTGACAGAGCATATACCATATGGAAGTATTTAGAAGATATGTTTGAAGGAGATATTCAAGCAAAGAATGCACTCATGAAGACATGGAAAAAGAAATATAACAGCCTTGAGATGTTACCTGAAGAGAACATTAGAGCTTGCAATCAGAGGATAAATCAAGCAGTCTTTGGAATCAGAAACAATGGTGGAGAAATATCAGAAGAAGACATAATGGAAAAGCTGCTAACTAATTTAACATCAGACTATGAAAACAAGATAAGTATTCTAGAGGAAACCATGAAATTCTCACAAGACTTCAAGAGAGAGACCTTGATAAGAAAAATATTTGCATTTGAGATATCAAGATTGAAGACTAAACCTAAAAGTAAAATAGCTTTCAAAGCCTCAGTCCATGGTAAGAAATCCATACACATCTCCAGTCATAATGAGAAAGAAGAAGTTGATGAAGAACTAGAAGAAATCATTGCTATGATTGCTAGAAGAGAAAAGAAAGGTAAAGGAAAATATGAAGGAAAGCTTCCATTCAAATTTTTTTTATGTAACAAGATTGGTCACTTTGCATCTAAGTGTCCCACAAGAGTCAAGAAGTTCAAATTTGATTACAAACCCAAATATAAGAAGGAATGTTATCATGCTGAAGAAGGTGTAACTGATGAAGATTCAGGAGAAGATGAAATTGGATTCA
>MU226871.1:665337-690096 GCA_018584345.1 Thuja plicata
AATCAAGCAGAGAAGAATCACAGATTATAGAAGAAGAAGACACACCTAAGGTTCCAAAATTCACATCTAGATACCACTCTAAAGATGACATCATTGGAGATCAGAGTAGCAGTGTTTTGACCAGATCAAAATAAAAAGGTCCATCAATGGATGAAGAGGTATGTTTACTTTCACAAATTGAACCTTTAAGTGTTGAAGATGCTTGTAATGATTCTGATTAGAAGAATGCAATGAAAGAAGAATTAGATCAGATAATTAAAAATGATACACAAGAATTGGTCCCTATACCCAGTGAAAAAAATGTGATTGGAACAAAGTGGGTATTCAGAAACAAGATGAATGAAGATGGTATAGTAGTAAGAAACAAAGAAAGATTGGTATGTAAAGGATATGTGCAGAGAGAAGGAATAGACTACACTGATACATTTACCCCTGTGAGCAGACTAGAAGCCATTAAATTGTTTTTGGCATATGCAACATTCAAAGACTTTAAAGTTTATCAAATGGATGTAAAATCATCTTTTTTGAAGGGTGACTTCAATGAGGAAGTCTACATAGAACAACCTGAAGGACTTAGTCTTTAAGATGAACCAGACATGGTATGCAAATTGAAGAAAGCACTCTATGGTCTTAAACAAGCCCCGAGAGCTTGGTATGAGAGACTTGATGGTTATCTTACCAAGATTGGATTCAAGAAAGGAGCAACAGATTATAACCTATTCACAAAGAAGACACCTGATGGATTACTATTAGTTGCCATATTTGTTGATGACATTATCTCTGGAGGTAATGACAAGCTCAGTACAACATTTGCAAAAGAAATGTAGAATGAATTTGAAATGATTATGATTGGTCCTATAAAATAATTTTTGGGACTACATGTAAAACAAGCAGATAAAGGTATATTCATTAATCAGTCAAAATATGTGAAGGGAATATTGAAGACCTTCCAAATGGAAGACTATAAGCCAGTATGCACTCCCATGATAACAGGAAGCAAGCTTTCAAAAGATGATGATTCCATAGCTATTGATAAAACATTGTATAAATCTATGATTGGTAAACTCATTTATTTAACTCAATCTAGACCTGACATATCTAATACAATTGGAATTGTTGGAATATTTGCAGCTAAACCCAAGTAGAGTCACCTAATGGAAATCAAGAGGATATTCAGATATCTAAAGGGAACTATAGACTATGGTTTATGGTATCCTAAATCAGAGAATGTAAAGCTTTATGTGTATACAAATGTAGATTGGGTAGGTTGTATTGATGACAAGAAGAGCACTTCAGGAGGAGCAGTATTCCTTGGAGATAGGTTAGTTTCTTGGATAAGCAAGAAGCAAAATTGTATTTCTCAGTCAATAGCAGAAGCTGAATATGTTGCAGCAACACTGAATTGTTCAACCATGGTTTGGATCAAGAATATGGTTAAAGACTTTGGTATTCAGGTTGATTATCCTATTGTTATTCATTGTGATAATACTAGCACTATCAACATGTCTAAGAACCCTATGATACATGCAAAGAAAAAACACATAGAGATCAAGTACCATTTCTTAAGAGAAAAGGTTGCAGACAAAGAAGCTAAAATGGACTATGTGAACACCAAAGAATAGTTGGCAGATATTTTCACAAAAAATTTATCAAAGGATACTTTTGAGTATCTCAGGGAGAAGTTGGGAGTAATTCCCTCTCCTGAGTCTGTTTAGAAGAAGCAGCAAGAACATCAATCATTAAGTGACTGATGAATGGTTGACTACTCTACTTCTGGAGTAGTACCTGTGCCTAAAGATCTATGGTGCCCTTTGCCATTGATGTAAAAGGGGGAGTATATAGTAAGGGGGAGTATGTAATAAGGAGGAGCATATACTCTGGGGGAGTATATACATGGAACAAAAACACAGACAGAGGAACTGTAACAGTTTAGAGAAATCTTTGATGAGGATATTGAGAAGATTGTAAAAGAAAGAGGACACCATGAACAGAGGATGTTTTTGATATCATATGTTGTCGTCAATGTCAAAGGGGGAGATTGTTGGAGATTTGATTATGAGCAGTTGATTGATTGTATGTTTGTCATTGATGACAACATATAATACGTAGTAGCAATTCTGTATGTACTTATCAGAATGATGATATGAATACTTTCATGGATAGATACATGTTTTTGACATGTCTATTATGTTATGTTCATACACACAGATCCTTATATGATGTTTCAGTCAAGTTATGTAATTTTGTTATTGGCAGTTATAGTTCTGGATGTATAACTGTTTAGGGTCAACGTATATCACATGTTTCTTGAGTTGCGCCTATCTTTTGTATATGCATGTGTATATTCATGATTAGTTATGAGTTGATTATATTAATCTAAAGGTGCCAAACGTGTTTCAAGAAGATTGAAAAGTTAGAGTTAATTTGGTGAGGCCGACTTAGTGAAGCATCGCGTGTATCCAATTTATACTTGCATGGTTGTAATAAGTCTTGTGTGCTTAGTAGAGACGACAAGGATGTTATGAAGAGTTTTCTTACAGGTCCCGTGATCTCATACTTTGAGGAAGATACTTATAGCAATTCAAAGGTGACACACTAAGTGTGAATGATATGAAAAGAGAAGAAAGATGTACAAAGTAGATTATCAGAGTTGGTTCATTCATCAAGAGTCTATGTGAAGAAGAAGTGAAAGATTGAAATACACTAGAACTGATCAAGACAGCAGGTCTACTCTATATTTAATCATCAGATATTGTGCATATCTATTATACAGAAGGTTGTAGCCTTCACCATCAAGCAATGAGATTTTGGACAGTGAGTCCACCACCCCTAACAGGATTATTTGTAAAAGACTCCTAACAAGGTCCGACCCTTAACCAGGTCACTATACTTATTGCATTGTAAAGTACAACTCCTAATAGGGTTGAGATATCTTCTAGTAGGGATTACTATAAACAAGTATAGTTCATTGTGGGTGCTAATTCCCACCGGGGTTTTTACCATTTGGTTTCCCCGTAATCAAATTGTGTGTTGTGTACTGTGTTATCTGATTAAGCATTTACTTTTTTATATTCTAAAGTTAAAGAAGAAAAATAATTAAATTTATTGGTAACTGATTCACCCCCCCTCTTAGTTATCCTTTGGGACTATTCTAACAGGTTTTACTTAACTGTTCTGAGTAGAAGAAGTCTCTTCTAAAGCTCTTGGGAAACTCAGAAGCCGTTAGTCACCCACCCAAGACTGTCTCTTGAGAGGATGCCAACATGAATGTCTTCTAGGGAAATACTGAGGATCCTCCCTTCCTACTAGGCTTGAACATACAAGGAAAGAATATACACAACTGCCTTGTAGACTCTCGGGCTTTGGGCAACATCATGCCTTTATCCATATGCCAGAAGCTCAGATTCTGACCCACCTCGTCTAATGGTGCAATAATGCAGCTGGATAAAACCATTGTAAAAATGGTGGGTGAACTAAAGAACATTCAAATTAAACTCATCTAGGACCCTAGGATAGCCAGCATAATTGACATCCAAGTGGTGGACATCCTAGAGAATTATGGGATGTTACAAAGTCCAATTGGTCCAAGTCCCTAAATGGATATTTCTTAACTGACTTTTCCCACTTGTGGCTCCCCTGGGAAGGAGAATCTAACCAAATTCGGGTTGAAAGTGAGCCTCGAATGAAATAGGCCCTCACCAAAGTCAGGAGGGTGAAGGAAGTTCTCTTCTCTAAAAATTCCCCTGGGGTGTACCAACCCCTTGAGATCTTAACATTTGATTTCACCCCGGGGAGGCCCCCATGGTCTTGCAGAGAACCCAGGACCTAGAAGAAAAATTGAGGGTTGAGGTTAACTCTCAAGGTGCCGCAGCGAACCCCACCACACTCTTGTCCGACACTTGGTGCCAAGTGCATTACTAGAAAAATTCAGAGATAGAGTGTGAACCTTGCCTTGTTGCTGCTACCCAGCACATCAATGCCCTCCAGAAGAAAGAACACACAGCTGATTCCCTGGGACCCAGTGCTTCTACTGTCAACACCTTTTTGATGCCATGTGTCTGGGGATCCCAATAAAAAATCCCTATGGAGACAAACCTCACCCATGTACCATCAGCACCAGAGGAAACTCCTCCCAACCCTCCCAAAAATAATCCAAAGACCACTTCATCTTCCCAGCCCTGGATAAAAAATGATGACTTGTGGACCGTTAAGTTCAATGGGTCCTGATCCAAACAAGGCTATGGGGCTGAAGTGGAGTTGATCAAACCGTGGGGGAAATCCTTCCTTGCATCCTATAGGCTATAGGTCAACCACATGAACAACATCATAGAGTATGAGGCTTTGGTCCTCGGACTCCTATTTGCACTAGGGAAGGGAATCACTCACCTCCGGGCCATGGGTGATTTAGAGTTGATTGTTAAATAGGTCCAGAGTTAATACACCTATCATGATAAAAGGTTGGCTGCATACCACAGCCAGGCATGGAGCCTTATTGATGATTTTGATGACTTTGGCATCGATCTTATTCCCCAGAGATGGAATTATGTCCCGGATGCCCTCGCAATTTCTGCCAGCACGCTTGAGCCAATGGCTAGCTCGCGACTATGGAGATTATTTGTTGAGATGATCGCCACCTCATCCATTCCAGACAATGTCACCCATTTTCAAGTCTTTGAGGAAGATCAACATTTCCTAGCCTTCATGGCCAATGTTGGTGTCTTTGAGGCCTAGATAGTGGAGGAGAGAGATCACGATGATACTGGACAGGGTGACAAACATGACAGGATCATGGACCTACCAACCAACACCATCCCCAAGGGGATGGTCACACTCAAATGAATCTTTGACTCAGAATCTTGGGGTTGGGAAAAGATATCATCCTCCTCTGAGGGAGGAAAATTTGAGAAAGTGAACATCGGCCAGCCTGATTAAGAGAAAAGGATACACATTGGTACCTCCTGATCCCTAGAGAAGGAGAAAATTCTTGTGGTTCTCTAAGAATACATTGATGTAATTGCATGGGGGTATGAGGACCTAAAAACCTATGTTACATCCATCATGACTCATACTATCCCACTCAAACCTGATGCAAAGCCTTCCCGGAAAAAGAAATGATCAATCAACCCACTGATTGAGCCTCTGATCCATCAAGAGGTCCAAAAATTATTGTCAGCCCAGATAATCTTCCCAATCCATCATACTACGTGGGTTGCCAACCTAGTCCCTGTAAGGAAGAAAAGTGGTGAGATTTTCCTTTGCGTGGATTTCTAAAATTTGAACAAGGCCTCCAAGAAAGATAATCATCCCCTCCTCTCGTTGGATGAGGTGTTGCAAATCATGAATGGATCACAAATGATGTCCTTCTTGGATGGGTACTCTAGGTATAACTAAGTCATGGTTAAATATGAGGATAGAGACAAAACAACGTTTACCACCAAGTGGGGAACATTTGCCTACCAGAGAATTCCCTTTGGTCTGATCAACGCAAGGGCCACATTTCAAAAGGCTATGGACATTGCGTTTGAGGGCCTTGTGAACCAGTGTATAATCATCTACATGGATGATTTGACCATCTTTTCCTAGGATAGGTGTGATCATTCCACCCACCTTGCCTAGATTTGTGAGAGATGTCGTCGGTATGGAATATCCCTCAACCCTAAGAAATGCATATTTAGGGTCACTGAAGGGAAGTTGCTCAGGCATATTGTCTCTGAGAAGGGTATATCCATTGACCTTGAGAGAGTTGAAGCACTGATAAACCTAGAAATGCCTGGTAGCAAGAAATAAATGAGATCTTTCTTTGGGAAGATCAACTTTGTCCGGCGGTTCATCACTGGATTTGCCAAGATTGTGAAACCACTTAACGAAATGATGAAGAAAGATAACAAAATTGAGTGGAGCCCTAAAGCAAAGCGAGTGTTCTCCCAGATCAAACAGACAATCATGGAGGCCCCAGTCCTAGCTAGTCTAGACTACTCCCTCCCATTTTATATTTATTCCTTTGCTTCACCACATTCTGTCATGACAGTTTTGACCTAGAAGGTTGAAGGGGAAGAATGAACAATAGCTTTCATGAGCTCCCCCATTAAGAATGCTGAAGTCTAGTATTCACCATTGGAAAAGTAGGCCTTTTCTCTCATTCACATCGTGAAGAAATTCCAGCATTATATTCTCCAAAGAAAAGTGCATGCTATCATCCTGGACCAGGAAGTAAAGTCTCTGCTGATGCAGAGTGAATTGGGTGAGAGACAGGGGAAATGGATGGCCATCCTCCAGGAATAAATTTTGGAAATGAAACCCATGAAGATAGTCTGAGGCCAGGGATTATGTAGAGAAATGGCAGAAGAGACTCCCCACATTGAATATCAAACATATATAGTGGAGTCCATCACTCAAGATCTATGGTACATAGACCTGGTGTACCTATTATTGAATAACAGATGCCTAGAGGGATTACCTCCAAACAAGCATTGTGCCCTGTAGCTGAAAAGTGCACACTTCATGATCAAAAATGCCATGCTTTTTTGCAGGAACTATGAGGGAGTGTACCTCCAGTGCATTGATAGGGTTCAAGCTGCAAAAATAATCGAGGAATTTCACAGGAAGTTTGGAACCGAGCATGGCTCAGTTGACGCCACTACCCATCAGATTCTCTGGGCTAGATACTATTGGCCCTGTACCTTTAAGGATGTCTACACTAATGTCCAGAAGTGCCATACTTTCTAAACTGTGACACATCATGAGTGGAACCTGGCTATGCCTTTCCAACCGGTCTTCGAAGCTAGACCTTTCACCCAATGGGCATTTGACTTTATCAGGGAAATAAACCCCAACTTGTCTGCCAACCACCAGTACATTCTCAATGCTACCGATTATTGCACCTGGTGGTCTGAAGAAATACCTTGTAAAAACAATACATCAGATGTAGTCATAAAATTCCTGGAAGAAAACATCGTCACATGATTTAGAATTCCCTTTTCTATAGTATGTGATAATGGTCTAGAATTTTCTTCGACACAATTACTTGAATGGACCTATGATAGGAAGATCACTTTGAAGTTCTCCAGCAACTATTTCCCCCAGGGTAATGGTGTGGCTAAATCAACTAACAAAAATTTGCTTGAGGTGATCAAACATCTATTAGAATAGAATCCTCAGGACTGGCACCAAAAGCTGAGATTCACCCTCTGGATGGATCATATTTGAATTAAGGTTTCCCTAGGGACATCCCCATTCTATCTGGTCTATGGCCAGAACCCAGTATTCCCCATTAACCTAAAAATCTTGGTTCTACAGTTTATGTAGGAATTTAGCAACTGGGACTATATCATGGAGGTTCGGCTCCTAAATCTAGTGCGGATGGAAGAACAAAGAGACGCAACCCTTGAACATTTTATGCATCATCAAGTAGTAGTGAAATGATGGTTTGACCAAAGAGCCTAGTATAAAGCCTTTCAAATTTTGGACTTGGTCCTCTTGTGGGATAAGGCTCGGGAAAAGAAAGGAAAGCACACCAAATTCCAATGGCTCTGGCTTGGACCATATTTGATCTCAGAGATCTGTGGGGAAAATACTTATCACCTCAATACCATGACCGGAGAAGCCATTCCATTGCTCATAAATGGACAATTTCTCAAGCATTATTTTGAATGAGGTAAGTTTGTCCAGAATTGTACTATATGTAAATCTCCTCACTTGTAAATATTCCTTCTCGGTGCTTCATTTGGGGTGCCTTGTCTTGTAAATAGTTTTTTTGGTTGTCCTCTGGGATCACCCCTTTTCTTTTTGTTTTGTTTTTGGCTTTGCTCTTTCTTTCTAGGTCCCCAACATTTTTTCTCCCCCTCTTGTAGGTCGGTATACTTTGCATAACATCTAATCTCTGGGGTGGTACCTTTCATTTTTATGGTGAACTTGGAATATATTGTTAGCATGGTGGAATTGGTCTAGTGTCTAGAGTTATGTTGTAAGTTTGGTATCAAGTTGTGAGAAATCTTCATCAGATTCATCCCTAGAAGTCTGAAAATTAGTTAAATCAAAATCAAAAGGAACAATTAATCAGACACACCGAGGGTAGATCGGTCACACTAATTGTTTGGCCCAAGTCTGAAAAATATTTAAATTCTTCTTGGGTCCAGAGTTTTTCTTCCCTATTTAGAAAATTGAAGTGGATGGAAGGGTGAAATAAGTATCAGCATTAAAATTAGCTAAGCTTAAGCTTAATGGTGAAAGGAGTACCGCCTTCCCATCCAAAAAATAATAAATGAGAAGGAAAGAACTAGAGTGGAGAAACTTTGGTATCCAGGGGAAGTGAGAAGATTTGATGGGTTTGGTTTGATATGTTTAGTGCCTCTTATCTGCTTCTCCTAGAGGTCATTGACTTGATTTTATTTCAAAGCACACACTTCACAACTGATGAAATACCAAGGATTGAATCATGTATGGGTCAAATTTTCTCAGACGCTTCGCACCTTACAAGCAGGATACTCCAAGTAATGTTTGATTCTAGTTTTGCTAACCAGGGATTCTGTAGTTCTTGAATGTGATAAGGCATTCATCCCAGATAGTCACCATTTGTTATGCCCTGCATACCCATCCCTTTATTTTATGTGCAAAATTTTGGGTCGCCTCTTTTCGCTTTGGCTTTTTGCCTTGTTTCTTTGTTTTCTTTGTTTTCTTCTCCAGGATTTTCCTCCTGTGAGGTTTGTTTTCTTTTGTTTTGTCTTCTTGTGTCTCCGGGACCCATTCCCAAAGTTTGTTCTTCCAAAGCCAGATTTTGGACTCTGGGACTCTCTTCCACAATGTCTTCTTCTCGCAAGAAGGTATGATTGCATGGAATCCCTGGGCCTAGAGTCTAGAGGTTTGCCTATTTCAAAGTTTGTGGAGGAGAGTGTAACTTGATTTTACCTCGAGTATAAATATAAATTACCTACCACTTTTACAATTACCACGATTAAAAACACTTAGAGCTTTCAGAGATTCCTAGGCGATTAAACTGTGATTAAGCTGCAAATTACTCTATGCTTAGTGGTTGATTACAAGCTGATTTTTGGTGCTGGTTAGTGATCATTCAAAGGTTGAGATTGTTTCAGAGTGCTCCTATTGCCTTCCCTCCTTTCTTTCCTCCATGCTTCAAGGTAGGTTCTCTAGTTTCTTCTTTTTATCCTTTATGGTGTTGTTTTCGTTTCATTTTCTTTGGTTTTTCAGTTTATGTTTTTCGTGTTTCACTTTTGGTTTGCCTCCCATTGGTGGGTTGGCTCTACCAGAGGGTTGTCCACCCTATGTGTAGTTGTAAACTAGTGTTTATAATATACATTGTCTAGGATAGGCCTCAGACCTGTGTAAATGTGTATAGTCATGTAAATAGTTTATAAAGCTTGTAAATATTATGTATTTTAATGTGTATATGTTTTGGCCTTTTTCCCTCTATGTTTTTGTATATATTTCATGTGTATATCCTTCTAAGTTGATGAGTTCCTCACACTCTTTCATGTGTTTTCACTCAACAAACTAAGCTCGTCAAGACAGATTCACCACAGTTTGAACTCGGCACCTCGCTGGTTTGAGCCATGATAACTTTCTCTCTCCTCTATCTCATCACCTTAATGGCAAGATTAATTTTCCACAAGTGGGCATTCAAACCATGTCCCATCTGACATTCATTTTACCTTGTGTCATCCCACTTGTCACCATTAATGCCTTTATGTTACCTATCATGTGACCACATGGCAACCCAGGTCAGCCGAGTATGGTTTCCCTCTAGTCACATTGACACAGTAATGGCTAATTCATTCAGACTCCAGGTCCTGAGTAACCCCTTGTCTTTCATTTCCTCTTGTCACTTGGTTCAACACCCAAAGTCTAATTCATATCTATTTTAAGTATTCTGAGATTTGTTTTGACATATGCTAACACTTGTTGAATAGGTACAGGGTGGTGATGATTTCCTTAGAGTTTTAACATTCTTTATGTATACCATGTTCTAAAAATTCGCTGGTCTTCTAGGTTGTAGATAAGTTGATAAAAAATGTCTGAAGTAATCACTCCTCCTGATAGCCCAAATCTATCTACCACTTCCATCCAGGCGACCACCAAAACCAAGGCCGAAAGGTTGTTAGCAAAGCTACCCTTGACCTCCAAAGATCCAAAGGAGGGTGTTCTTGTGGGATCCAAGGTGGATTCCAAAATCCAAGAAATAACAGACACAGATCCTGGACCTTGGGCTAAAATGCAAGGCTTGATCCAAGTCATTTACAGGTTGAAGGCCACCAGAGATAATTTGGCCACCCAGCTAGCTGCATTTGGCATCATTAAGGAAGAAAACTTTCTTTGTTCTGTGTAATCACCAGCATTGATACTCCAGCTGGAAACTTTGTACAATGCACCCACTCTGACCATTCTACTCTCAGATCCCCAGCCACTATAGTACCTAGCAACAATTGTCATCTTAGACCCAACAAATTTTGCCTCAGGGATGGGGATCCCACAGTTCAAAGGATACATTATCTAAAATTGGGTCCAGACATTATAGGAGTTTGAGGATGCTTCTCTAATCTCCCAAAAACATCTCAATAGCCACTAGATGAAATCCCCAAAGAGGGATTGTAGGAGGATGAAGATGGAAATTCCCCACGGGGAGTTCAAGAGCCCATTCAAGCAGGAATTATATTCTTGTGCCGGATCTTCAGATTGCCCCATGCCCAAAATTTCTTGGCATGGATGTACTACTTTCTATACTGCATCACCAATCATAGTCAAACCTTCAACTGGGCCGCTATCATAGCCAAGCACATGGACACGTAGCTCAAGGGTGTCATCCAGCATTCCAAGTTTTACATGAAATCATACGTGCTATGGGAACTTTCCTAACATAAACTAGCTTCTCCAGGATTGGGAATGGTTGGGGAGCTTGGAAATGGGCTAGGTCAAGTAACACCATGGGATCATTATCCCCAAATATAGTGGGAACTCAGCTTCTTGAACTTCTATCGGGTGAATGATGCTTTCATTTACCACAACATTCTAACATTTACTCAGGATTTTGGGTACCGTCTGTCGCAGGAAGCAATGAATATGGTCAGCAGCTATGGCTGCTATTTTATTCAATTCCAACACCACACCTACATTTGGGTGACTATCTTCTCTAGGAAGCCCCATCTTCTTACCCGGTATTGCGGGGACAAAATCATTCTTTTAGAGTTCTGTCAGCAGATGATGGATCTACACACCTTCTTCACATTGAAGAAGGTCATCAATGTCCCATTCCCATTTTCATGCAGGAATTATTCATGTAGCCTCGCCGTAGCAAGGGAGGCAGATAATGAGCTGAAAATCCTGGGACTGGTGGAATTCCACCATGCTAGAAAAAACTATGAGCCACTAGGAAAAATTGCCATAGCACTTCCCCAGGCATCCCTGCCACATGAACAAGATATTGAAGACTTTTGGGAAGACTTCCAATATATTTTTGATCTCCAGGACCGACAACATTCACAGATGAGCAAAGGGCTCATGAAGGCACTTGACCTTTAGACTTTCCCGAAGGGCTTTTCAGATGATGGGCCGCTGGAGGATCCAGCGTATAAAGGACAAGGACAAGACAAGTTAGATCTTCCTCCAGTGGATTGGGCCACCCTGGAGGATCTGAAAATTAAAGGGGTATGTCACCCTATTTTGGAGGCAAGTCACCATTATTTTTCTTGGGTGTTCCCCAAAATCACCTGGAAGAAACTAGCGATTCATAAGGCCACTCCCTCTTCCGTCGGTGCTAGACCTTCTTTTTCTTCCACCACTACCAGACCGAGCACAAGAAAAGGAAAAGAAAAAGAGGGCACTCTGGCCAAGGCACCTCCCCAAGTTCCCACCCTTCTAATGGCCCAAATACAATAGAAAATGGAGTCGGAAAGACTAGCTAGCCAGCAAATAAGTACTAAAATTTCCTCCACCCTCCTTGTAACTCCAATGGTGCATGCTCGCCCAGTGAGATCCCCATCGTTGGCTGCAATGATGAGCAGATAGAATTTTGCTGAGGTGGAGTGCGCCAGCATTTTGGATATCGGGGTTCCACTGAAAAGAAAGAAGAAGAAGAAGGTGACCCCTACACCAAGCGTAGCCGCTAGTCCCGGTATGCCAGATGTGCCCCCAGTGGATATCAGTTCAGAATCTCCCAAACTTGAAAATATTTCTTACTCCTCACACCCGCACAATGACTTTGATGACACTTTCTCAGTGGAGGAGCTCATGGACCTCCAACAAGGTATAAGTTATGCAGCGGAGGAAATTTCTTCTCAGGATAAGGAAGAGGCCCCCGTAGAAAAGGAGATCCCAAAAGAAGAGGATACATCAGAACAAGAAGTCTGGGAGGAAGAAAAAAATGGGGCTAAGCAGGAAAAGACCCCGGTCTAGGAGACCGAAGACACACCAAGGTAACCCGCAGATGAGAAACCGATGATTGGGAAACCTAGACCTTTGGGTTCAACCATGCCCCCTTTCATCGTGTTATAGACGCCTTTGGTTACTCTAGGTGATCAGGTGCCCTAGGGCACATTTGGTGAGGTAGTAACGACAGCCGCATTGTTAAAATTTGGCCAGAGACCTCACCCACCCCTAGAGGATATTCCAGTGGAGGAAAATGTTCTAGTAGAGGAGGCTGATGAAGCCTAAGAACAATAGTAGCAGATTGACCAAGAGGTCCCGGGAAATGAGAATGCAGGATCAGCTGACGCCGGGAGGGACGAGGAGGTCCCTAAAAATACAAGCAATGTTGAGACCAAAGAAAAAGTTTTAGATGTTACCATAGAAGACGCCAGTATGGTAGAAAATACTGAAGGTTCTGACGAATAGGAAAAGGAACAGGAGAAAGAGAGGGAGAAAGAGCCCAAAGATAATGTACATTCTAGGAACACACCACCGGATTTCGAAGGGAATCCTGATGAATAGGTCTTAACAGCAAAGCCACCCCAACCACCCCAATGGCAGGTTGAATCAAAGAAAAGAAAGGCCCTGACGGTAGCATCAGGCACTCCACTCTCATTGGCCAAAATGATGGCCAGAAATGCAGAGGCTAAAAAGCCCAAGAAAGAATGGATAGTCCATACTCTCTGGACTGGTCCAACAGGAAACACAGTTGCGACTATTGCAACACCCCCTCCAGGTGCAGATGCGGTGGTTGTAAGGCCCAAAGAATATAACGTAACATAAGTGGCACTGGGAGGAGAGACAAGCAAGGTGAATTGGACTTGCTGAGGGAGGCCACAAAAGTAGTAGAGGCCAGATACATCAAGTAGGGATAGAAGCTAAAGGAGGAAAGAGAGACTAATGCCAATCTCCTTGCGCTTCTGGTGACATGACCTTTGGCCAAGGTCCACCCCAGAACCCCTTCCTCTAGATTGCCACTTGTGTAGGGAGATGTGGATTCTCTACATATTATGAAGAAGAAGGCATAGGCTATAGATGGGTGGGCCACCAAGAAAGTATCCTCCATGAGACAATTTCTAGCAGTGTCCCTCCCAGACCTTTATCGATTCGACACTCTTCTTAGCCAGGCAAATGGCTCCGCTCTTATATGGGAGAAAGATTTGGCAAAAGATGAAAAATGGAAGGTCAGGCTGGATTAAATTTGCAACATAGGAGAAGAAGTCATCACAGAGGTAGGGATTTTGGGAGATGAATCATATGATTCCCTCCAGGACCAGTACTCTAGACTTGTCCTCAAGATTGAGGTATGCAAGGAACTGGTAAAGGCCTTGAAAGAGAAAGTAACAGTGGCCCAATACCCCTTGGGCTTGTTTCAAGCATTCATGGTTGGAGTATTTTAAGTTGATCCCTTTACCACCGAAACATGTACCTCAGAGGACTATGTCCTCAGCAAGTTTGATGAGCGGATGGAGTCCCTGTATCCACCAGCCAAAGATTTTGACTAGGGAAGGCTATCCAGATTATCCAAGATAATGATCCAGTCGCATGATGCTATCAAGATGGTGGATGAATTCTAGAATGGGGTTAGAGATGTTGAGGAAGCATTGGCGGTTGTTCGCAGTCGGTAGGACAGCATCAGAGACATAGATGAAGAAAGCATAAGCCCAGTGTTGGAGGCTTGGGAAAAATCAAAAGGAACAATAAAGTTCTCCAGAGTTTGGAGAATCTCACCAACCATGTATCAATTTTATTCTTTATTCTTTGAGGTGCAAGATTTTGTTTCCCAGAGTTTCAGACCCCACAATTTTGTATTCTTTAAGTGACTCGTGTCCCAGTTCCCAAAGCCGATCGGTCACTATCAAATGATTAATAGAGCTGTCAGAAAGCAAGTAACCGCAATAAGGCATGTCGAATCGATGAAAGGGTTCTGATAGTTGGTCTTCCCAAGGCTCCACTTACACCTGGTGCATCGGGGACAGTGAGCCACTCTCCCATTTATGAGGCATGTAGCCTTGATCCCCGGGGGATCAAATTTCTTCTTTTCTCCTCCCAGCTCTCTTCTTGAGGCAGATTCTTCCACTCCTCTTTTCTTGTCTTATTCTTCTAACATGTGAGACCTTTCCCGTCTCGAGGTCTTTTGTAGTGTGGCACAGATAGTACCGACCACTGGAAATAGTATTATATTTTTAAGTATAAAATAAGTTAGGTTAGTTTTAGGTCAAAACTTGTGTATAAATAATAAGTCCGACCTCATTCCAAGGGTCGGTGAAATTGATGATTTTGCAATCCATAGATAATAGCATTTTGGTGTTCTCGGTTCTTAGTTGCAGAGCTCAATGCTCCTTAGTTTTAGAATCTTTCAATAGTTAAATGCTCCCCTGGAGCCACCATTGTTGTATGCACCAGTGCTTGCTGGAAACTTGTTAATGAAGAAGGAAGGATTCTATCAATGAAGTTCTTAGCATTATGATCTCTGAGTTAATGGTATTTTATGTTGCATGTTCTTTATGTCCCTTGCTCTAATATTTTAAGTAGATTAACGACCTTCTTTTCCTCCGTTATTGATTGAATATTAACTAATGGTTCCATATTTCTTCAGTATTTAGTGTAGCATGTTAGAGCTTGGTTGATGTTTTGAATGTTTAGCATGACTATAGGTAGATAAAGTATTTCAAACTCTACAATATCTTTTGGAGTTTATTTGGTTAAGTTAATGAATGCTTGTAGGAAACCCCACCTACCAAAATCCCCAGAGAAGATGAGCCAAGATAACCAGCTATCCCCCTGAACAAAATAGTCACATTCCTAACTAAGCTCCCACACTGTCGAGACCTGACTATCTAGTGCTTGAAGGCCTGGGGAATCTCATTTCCCTAGACAACCTTTACAGGAAAAGTTGCTTAGTACCCCGATACCCAGTGAGAACTTACATCTGTTGGCGGACCCGGTCACAAAGACCTGACAACACACTATTTCTGTCTTCGACTTTCTTAAAAAAAATTTCAAAATCACTCTTCACATCTGCAATACTCTTTCCAATATCACTTCCATTCTTTTGAGGTTTCATAAGAGGTGGTGTTGTTCTATTATTTACTCCATTATACCTGTAGAACTTTGCTATATGTCCTAGATTATTGCATTTGTAACATATAGGTGGTCTTCTTTATTGATTAACTTGTAATTTATAGTACTTCACAATGTGTCCAATGTTGTTACATTTGTAGCATGTAGGTTTCATTGTAGGTTCTCTTCCATTGTCTTATCTATAACTATACTTTCTGCATTCTACCTTTTTGTGCCCATATCCATTACTGTTAAAACAATAACAAAAAAAAGTTCTAAAAGGGGCATTACCTCTGCAATCTTTCTTCATGTGTCCAAATCTGTTGCAACCAAAGCATCTACCTCTAAAAGGTCAGATCTACTTTGTAGGTTCTTCAATAGATGGTTTCTTAGTATTATTTTTCTCATCTAATTTATCTTCCTGATTCTTTGAACATTCAGCTTCATTGAAGCCAATACCATTCATGTCACCTATATGTTTCTGCTTGTCTAGTTATTCATCAATCAAATCACTGTTGGTGTGAAGTTTCTCAATATGTTTCTTTGCTTCAGTAAGTTCACCTTTCACAATCTAATTGTATTTCTCCAATTCTAAGTATTTGTTCTTGTAGCTGTCAGCTTCACCTTTCATTTGATTCAATGCATTGTTCAAGGTTTCTTCAGCTTTCTTCTTAGCATCCTCCTGTATCTGTATTTATTTAGCCATATTCTTGATCTCAAGCTTCAGAGTCTCAATCTCTTCTTTTAGTTGCTTCACCTAATCTGAATTGTCCTCATCTAAGTCTTCTTTTATCTGAACCATAAGATCTTCTCTCTGACTTCTGGAAATTTCAAATTGTCCTCTTAGTTTCTTTATGAATTTCTCAGCAATTTTGGATGTTGAACTTTAATTCACCATGTTCTTCTTTAGCATTATCAAGGTCTTCAAGTGCAGCTTTAAAGTTCTCCTACAAACTGTTAAAATCTATTTTGATCTCCCTCAAGCTGTTAGGCTTTCTCTCCAAGGGACAAAATCTCTTATACCATTTGTTAGGATTGGATAATACTGAGAGGGGGGGTGAATCAGTATTATAACAATTAATTAAAATCTTCAACCACTTTAACATTAACCATACAATTTCAGTAAAAGAAAGAACATAAAAAAATAACATAGAACTCATAACACCATGATTTGTTTACGAAGAAACCCTAGCCAAGGGAAAACCCCGGTGGGGATGATACCCACAAGCATGTACTAAAGTATAATTTCCCTGTAAGGATACCTAGCTTTGTTAGGAGCTGAATATTACATAGTACATTTCCCTATTAGAGGAATAACAACCCTGTTAAAGGTTCACAACACCCTGTTAGGGGCCAATGAGCTTACAACTCTTGCAATGTAATTCTGTTACAAAAGGTTCTCAGTCATGAAAAAAACAAGCATCACAAGTGATTTGATAGTTCCTTTATAGCTCTGCCATTTGCATGTGTGCTTTGTATATACTTTACTCACACACTTCGCTCTACTCACACAATCTTTACCAAAAAGATCTTACATATATATCTTTTAACTTTACAAAGTTAGATCTTAGTATGAATAATACAAACAGTACTAAGTCATCCTTCAATACAAAATACATTTAATATAGTAAATATCAAATGCATAGTTGGCACTCTTGCATACTCAAAATATAGACTATCAATAACAAAAATACAACTTTGATTTCCCGGAGTCCAAGTCATACTCCCTTATTCTTCGCTGCTGTCCAACTGCTCTGTGTCGATGTTCTTTGTTGTCTGTCAATCTTCAAATCCTTATAACTTATCATAAACTTAACCAAATCCAAATTGATCTTAGTTTTATGTTAGAAATACTCCATACTATCTTCCACTAAGTTTGCATTCCTTAATTCATCGATCTCTATCTTCGATATCCAAAATAACATTGTCCCTCTATTTAAGTACTTAGTCAATTTTGGACATACCAAAACTTATCTTCAAAACAATCGATCTTAAACCTAGATGTGTTGCCATAAATGAAAACCAAAAAGTGAATCACATTACCCAAATTGATCACTTTCCAATACCATTAATGAAGAAAATGTTACCTATTTATGTCATCTGTGTGTCTTCTATTCAAGTGCTGAGATCCATTCCATAGATGGTTGTTACTTTGGATGCTAAAATTGGTAAGCTAACTACTTTTGAGATAAATGATTTTGATAATAGTTTTCCTACTACTTCTAAGATTGAATCTACATTCCAATCATCCTTGACTATTCGGAAGTCTAGAGATTCTAGATCTAGTGATGTATATGCAAGTAGTGCTAGTTAAAGGTTTCATAGTTGTAAGAGTGGACTTGAAGATCTATATGTTGAAGTTGAAAATAATGAAGCTGAATTTGAAGCATTATTGGCTAGGATATTACCAAGAGGTAAAGGAAAGTACAGAGGTAAGCAACCTTTGCAATTTTTTTCGTGTAACAAGATTTTTCACATAGCTTCTAATTGTCCTGACAACAATGAGAAGAGAGATAACAGAGACAACAACAAGATTGAGAACAACTTTAGAAGATTTCAAGAACAAAGTAAAGAAAGCATGCTATATTGCTGAAGGAGGCTCATCTAATGATGACACCGATGATGATGAATAGGAAACTGTTTATGTTGCTATTAAAAAGGAATCTAATGAAGAGAGGTACGTTGAAGAAAAGGCCCTAATATCACAAGTAAGTAAAAATGATACATGAATTATACACATAAGTTGCTCACACCACATGACTAGTGATACTAATAAATTTATTACTTTGAAAGAGAATAATGGTGGTAATGTTAGATTTGGAAATGATGCCCATATCTTGTAAAGGGAAAAGGTTCTATAATTTTTCTGAACAATACTAAGTGTGATGATGTATATTGGGTTGAAGGCATGAAATAAAATTTTTTGAGTGTGGCGCAGTTAAATAATATAGGTCACCAACTGGAATTTCAAAACAAGAAGGTTACAGTATTTTATCAGAAGGGAATTTTGATTGCTACCGGAGGTCAATCCACAAGTAACTTATTCTAAGTGATACATCTATACAGAGTTGTTTGTTTTCTCAGACTAAATATGTATGACTATGACACAAAAGGCTATGTCATGTAAATTTTTACAACTTAATCAAAGTGGTAAAAAGAACAGAATAAGAGGTCTACTAAGTCTAGAGAAACCTAAGAATATAATGTGTAAAGGATGTCAAGTAGGTAAGATGACTAAATCAAGCTTTACAAGCAAAACCTATACTACACAAGGTATATTAGAATTGGTACACATCGACCTATGTGGTACCATGAGAACACAAAGATACTATGGAGATAGATACTTCATATTTTTGTTGATGATTATTCTAGAATGGTGTTGGTTATGTTTTTAAGAGAAAAATCTAATGCATTTCAAATGTTTAAGTGGTACAAGGCTAGATTTTAAAAAGAAACAAAGAGACAGATGAAATGTCTGAGATCTGACAGAGACAAAAAGTTTACATTTGGTGAATTTACACTCTTCTGTAATGAACATGGTATAAAGAGGTAGATGTCTACACCGAGAACACCACAACATAATGGTATAGCTGAAAGGAGAAACAAAACCATTGTGGATTGTGCTAGAACACTAATGATTGAGAATGAGATTTATCAAACCTTTTGGAGAGAAGCAGTTAGCACTACTGCTTATACACTTAACCAAGTCAAACTGAAGAAGAGAACAAACAAAAAACCTTATGATATTTGGTATGGACACAAACCAAATGTAAGTTACTTTAAATTATTTGGAAGTAGGTGTTATATTATTAAAGATTCAAGAGATGGAAAATTTGACTATAGAGGAAATGAAGGAATATTCTACAAAGAGAAAACCCTACAAATGTTAAAATAATAATACTAACAAAATTGTAGAAAGTGAAAATGTGAGGATTGATGCAGAGAAGAATGATGAAGAAAGCAAGAATGAACCCAAGGATTATCAAAAATTTGTTTATGTACAAACCAAGATTCTTGATACCCTACCGAAAGAACAAACTAATGAAGAAGATGAGAAGAGAGAGCTTCCACTGAATGATGGAAATGAAGAGATACTAATGGCTACCGATTCCATGTTGGAAAAGTATGTAAAGAGACACCACCCACTGAGTAAAATCATTAGAGATAAGACTGTTGGAGTTCAAACAAGAAGAAAGGTACTTGAATGAAGTAAAGTAGAAGATTCTTTAGAAAGTGAAGATTGGATGAAAGCAGTGAAGGAAGAGATAGATCAAATTCAAAAGAATAATAGATGGACTTTGGTACCGAGACCAAAAGATAAGAATGTAATCGGTACTAAGTGGATTTTCAGAAATAAGATGACTGAGAATGGTAATGTAATCATAAACAAAGAAAGATTAGTTTGCAAGGGGTATGCACAAGAATAAGGAATTAACTATGGTTAAACTTTTGCAGCTGTTGCGATATTAGGAGTAAGGATTCTACTTGCATATGCAACTTATAAGGGATTCAAAGTTTATCAAATGGATGTTAACTCTACATTTCTCAACGATATTATTCAAGAGGAAGTATATATTGAACAAGCTAGAGGATTTTTGAGAATACTAACCGAGACATGGTATGCAAATTGCACGAAGCACTAAATGGCTTGAAAAAAGAACCCCAAGCATGGTATGAGAGATTGCATTCATATCTAATAAAAATAGGATTTCAAAGAACTAGTGACAACAACAATGTATATCTAAAATGTGATAGTAATAACAAAGTTTTAATTGCTAAGATATTTGTTGATGACATTATATTTGGAGGCAATGACACATTGTGCAGATATTTTGCTGAGGAGATGAGGAAGGATTTTGAAATGTCTATGATTGGAGAGATTAAGTTCTTTCTTGGACTTCAAATTCAAAAGTTAAAGGATGGGATATATATTACACAAAAAAAAAATATTAAGGAGATCATAAAGACCTTTGGTATTGATGACTCAAAACCGGTTGGAACATCAATGGTCACTGGTTGCAAGTTATTTAAAGAGGATGAGTCACAATAAGTCAATGAGACACTCTACCGATCCATGATTGGTAAGTTGAAATATGTAGTGTACAATAGACCCAATATTTCTCATGCAGTAGGAATTATTCCAAGTTTTTCTTTCCATCCAAAGGAAACACATATGTTTGCAGTTAAGAGAATTTTTCAAATATATGAAAGGCACTGAAGATTTTGACCTACTAAACCATAAAGGAGGAGACTTTGACTTGAAAGTCTATACTGATGTTGATTGGGATGGAAACATTGATGGTAAAAAGAGTACAAGCAAGGGATCTTTATTTCCATGAGAAAGACTAGTTACATGGCCAAGAAAGAAACAAAGTTGTATATCACAATCTACTACTGAGGCTGAGTATGTTGTTGCAACTATGAATTGTGCAAATGTTGTGTGGATCAAAAAACTACTAGAAGGTATGCAAGAATATATCACCGATCTAGTCACTATCTATTGTGGCAATACAAGTGCTATTAATATATCAAAAAATCCGGTAATGCACTCAAATACCAAGCACATATCTATCAAGTATCACTAGTTGAGAGATTAAGTACAAGACAAGTTTGTAATGTTGGGATATGTGAATTCAAAAGAACATCTTGCTGACACATTCACCAAGGCACTACAAAAGGATGATTTTTAGTATCTCAGAGGTTAATTAGGGTTCCTAACCCTATCCAACATTCATTAATGCAAGAGGCATGTTGCATTAATTCTAGAACATATTAGAATATCTAAATTTTTAGTTGATGTCGAGTGATCACACTTTAGGTGATGCTTGAAGTTTTGAACGGAACTATATATGCAAATAGAAATCAGTACATGTAAGGTATGATTTACTACCTGAATAAGATTTTGGGAGTATGGATCTTTGGTATTGTTTTCAAAGAGAGAGAAGTATGTAATTGATGACTCCACAAGGGAGAAATAAGTATTTAGGAGAAGTATTCGGTACAGTATGTAATTGAACACTCCACAAGGGAGAAGTAAGTGATGAATAAAAGTAAGGAGAGTACATGTAAGAGGGAGAATGTAACAGAAGAAAAAGAGGAAGAACAAGCTAAGATCAAGAAGAGATAGTACAGAGAGATCAGAGTATACCACCATCAATTGATAGTGCTGCCATCAATGTCAAAGAGGGAGATTGTTAACCAACTAATGTTAATGGTTATGAAGATCAAGTTTCAGAAGAATACAAGCAAGTAGAATGGTTAGATCAATTGTAAGTTTTTCATTGATGTCAAGCAATTGATTTTTGGTTTATATTAAGTCTCCATATCAATCGGAGAGGAACTTAATTAAGCAGATAATAAAGATTGGACAATGATAAGGAACTATTGGTATAATTTTTTTTTACTTAAAATTTAATGTTGGTAAGTCAGTAAAGAAGAAAGGTCAAGTCAATAAAGGGAATAACCTACTTACTAAGTAGTGAATTGTTTATTGGTCGAGCAAAGAAAAGAAAGTCACTGAGAAAAGTTGACAACCGAGAAAGTTCAATTACCGAACAAGGTTGGTAACCAAGAAAATTTAGATACCAAGTTAAGATATTCATCGAAGTCACTGAGCACAAAACATAGCATGAACAAAGATTGAATTTAAGGAGTGGAACAAATTTAATGTTAAGGCATGTAGATCAAGATTTTTATAATAATGAAGACGAAGTCTGTTTCAAAATCTATGGTCATGAACATTCAAGTTCAAAATCAGTGATGTAGATTAAGCAAAAAAAGAAAGTTGTGAGTTCCAATAAAAAGTGAAAGCCACAAGGCATGATTAACCGCTTAACCGAGTTGTAGATACATTGAATCAGTTCATTTGAGATGATTGGATGGATGAGCGCAATTGAGGGAAAACCTAATCAATAGGATTAAGAGGCAAAACAAAGGCCTATATATTGATGAGTTTCTATGTTTATTTAGATTTGCTGGCAAATTCAATATTTAAAGAGCTACTGAGCATAGTAGTGAAAGAGTTGGATAACCACTCCAGAGGAGAGACTGATGAGTTGATTAGTTGTTGGTGCTAGTAAGTTTCAAAGAGAAAAAAAATGATCTAATCAAGCAAAGTATAGTTGTAGAATCACAGGTCACATTATTACACTATTGCTTACTAATATTTGTAATAGAAAATCTCTTAACTGAGTGGATCTAACACGTCCTTTTGTAAACCCTTGAGAAAGGTAACATTCTAGGATGAATGTCTAAGCCCTCTAACTAGGCCACTCCTAACAGGGTGAAGATCTTAACATTTCTAAGGTAAATCCCCTAACAAGGTCACATCTAGCAAATGTGCATTTTAATCTTTAACGGGATTGGGTCTTAACCGAGCATACTTTAGAAGAGTATTTCTTTTTGTGTGTGAAAATTCCCATGAAGGTTTTTCCTAAATTGGGTTTCCTTGTTAAATCTTGTGTTGCATGTGATTCTTGATAACTATGAATTCTATTGGCTTATTTTATATATTTTTATCAAGTTTGTGAAGAGTTTACAAGTTTCAATTTTTTTTGTTGTTTGAATCATCGAGTTGAATCAGAGGTTTAGGTTAAAGTATTAAGGTTCAATATTTTCTAATTCACCCCCTCTTAGTAAACCATATTTAGTAGGGTAAACCAACAAGGTGCATTTTTTTTAGGTTTGCATGTTGATGCTCCTTTTTATTCACTACCCCCCCCATCCTAACCAACTAAATTTATCTCCCATTTATGTTGATACACATAACAATACATCTCACTTTTGAGGTCTTAATTGCATTATCTTTCATAAGATATTAACTTGCATTAAATTTCATATCATAGTCAGTTCATTTAGTTGCATTAATTTACATCTCATATTCATTTCTTTAGGTTGCATATCACACTTAGTTGCATTACAGTGCATTGATTGAATTAGGTTTCATATTACATTTACTGGCAATTCATTACATTACTTAATTGTATTTACATTAGGATCACATTTCATCTTTCCCATCATATTTTATCTTGCATTTGATTAGGCTCGTTAGTTCATTGTATTAATCCATTTTATTACCATATTATTCTCTAGTGAATTATATCCCTATCATTACTACCTCCATTAGACACTTCACCTATCACATAAAATCATTAGTTATTATTAAGTTTATTCCAACTCATTAAGTTTCATCATTTTACATCCGTATATACATATTATCCACATATCATTATTCATTACATTCATTTGCATTAATCATTACATATCCATTACATCCATATAAATATATATCCATCTGCATACATCATATCATAAATACATGCACTAACTCATTTGACCCCAAAATCTGACGACAATTTCTGATGAAAGTCCAAAAATTGAATACATCATCGGGCACGTGTGAAATTTTCCCAAAAAAAAAAAAATTTCCCGACGTTCATCGAAATTGCGACGCTCCTCAATTTTTGTTTCTATTACAACAAAGTCAACTGTCCCCTATTTTTTTTTTTAATTTCAACATACACTTAAAGTCAATGGGTATATGGTTGGCACCACCTTCATTTTTGGGCCGACGGGTATATGGTAATTGTAATTAATACAATCTTTCAAAACTGTTATAAAATTTCCCTCCAATTCAAGGGTTTGGAGATGGATTTACTGATTGTCTTTTGTTGAATTTAGTCTAATTTTGTAACAGAGTTCTATGATAGGGAGGTCCTTGGTTTGATAATATCTTTTCAAGAGTCCAAGAAGGGCATGTGGATGACTCGACCCCTAGGTGTGTTGAATCATGCAACTATTACTGAGAGTCTTTGTGGGAAGTGTTATGTGAGAGAAGTATGAGTTGATCCATGAAGAATCCTTATACATTGTTGAAGTCCATGTTGATGGTGAGTCTTTTGGTTTATGCATAACAGTTCCTGATTCTTGGAGTCTGATTGAAGGAATATTCCTAATTCTTGGAGTTTTTTGAAGATCTAAATATTCAAGCTTGGTAAAGAAAAAGCATGTTAGATAATATTAGTGTAGAAAAAATTGAAGAGACACTTGCTATATTTTGGGCTAGATCGAAAACAAAGGGTGATGGGAAATTGTATTGTCCTTGCAATGATTGCAAGGGCTTAAAGAGGAGAATAATTTTAATTTCAATTGATGAGAAAATTTGTAGGGAGCATGGTCACATTAAAAGGGGCATGATTATAGTCCATTGGTAAGTTGTTCATTATATGTCTTTATAGTGATTGAATTTTTAAATGTTTATATAATTTTAACATTTTATATATA
>MU226871.1:700090-721649 GCA_018584345.1 Thuja plicata
ATAAGGTCCTAGGATAGTTTAGAGTCCCTAGGTTCCATTCTATACAAGAATAGTCTAAAATAGTAAAAAAGTTGCTAAAGCAACTTTACAAAAAGTGCTTAAAAGTTGTAATAGGCAAGTTTCAACCGATTAAAACTGAATATCAGATAGTTTATTAGTGAAACACACCTATATAAATGTTATTCAACCTTTCCATGGGTAGAGGTTGATAGATGTAAACTTTTTCATTCGAAATCAATAAAAATCCCTATTTTTTCCATAAAAATCACTATTTTTCTGATTCTGTGCGGGCTGTACAGATTGGAAGCAATATTTTAATGGTTGGGGAAGATGCTATGGTGAAATATCTTTCCAATTCATTTGTTTTGACATAATTTTTAGGTCTGTAGATAAAGATATCGCATTTTTACTCCTACTATCCAGGAAAACCTAGTTTCCAGCAGGGTTTTGGGCAAATGGAGTTATAGAGCACGACTATATCATCCATTTTGCACAAAAACAAATGGAAATGGAAGCCACAGGAGTTTATTTTAATATTATAAAAGCTATAGAACATAAGTTAAAGGGGATGATTGATACTTGCAAGTTTCAGACCAAATATTAGTATGTATTTGGTGCTGCATTATAGGAATTTGAGTATTCCGGGTTTGATATGTACAAATTGAGTAATCCAAAGGTGGATTAGGTGTTTTGAGATAACATAGAACAGATCCAAAGCCTTCCTTTTCATCTATGTACCCATTTCAATGGTCTTCCTTTGAAAACCAAGCCTATTAGGGCCCTATTAGGTCTGTGTACCTTGGAGGATTCTTGGAGTGCTGGAGTAGATTGGAAGCTAGGCTTGTGGGACAGTGTTTGGATTTTTAAACACCTTCAAAATACATCATTGGATTGGGTTTTTTGTGTGGGGTTGAGTTATAAATCCCAATTTTGTCAAATTTGGCCTTGTAGCCCTGTTTTGGGAAGTGACTAGGAAACTTAGTGAAAAGTTGAAAGAAGTGTGTTTTGAGTCTTGTAATTGTTCTTAAGGGTTATTGGAGGGGTATGAAAGTTAGAGCATGGATTTAGATCCTTCTTGAAGTCTGAATTGAAACCCTTAGTAATTTGGAGCAATTTGACCTTCAAGGTCTCTATAGATCAAACCTTCCACTGTTGCACTCTGCATCAACATAGGTTTATTATCTTCATCCTTATGGAACAACAAGTCATCATGATGATCCACATCCTCTTGCTGCAAACTTCTTTCCGATGTGGTCATGACCATATCCTCTTCTTCTTGCTCAACAAAATCAGGGAGCTCATCAAACAAAAACATAGACCCCTCTTCTGTACCAGCCCTCTCTGCTATATCTTGAACTGGCTGCCCCAACTGATCATCTTCACTTATTTGTTGTTCATTTGCAACCAGCCTTCTTTGATAATCCTCATTCTGTTGTTGATCACAACAAGACTGTGAATGCTCCATAATAGGCTGTGTTAGAAGAATATTAGCAAAGCTCGAGAATGAAAGCTTGGAAGGCTCTTCATTTACAGGCTTTTGAGATAGGGGAGCTTTCCAACTTGGAAATTTGAACTTGTGACCCCTTTGCTCATCATCTTGTAATCTTAGCTCTTCTATCTTTGTAGCAATTTGGCGATCAATCTCTTCTTCAAATATTTCCCTTTGTTGCTCATACACTTGAATCCCTACCTCCTCTTCAATTGAATTTAAAATAGCAACGTGAATCTTACCCTCAACCCCCTGACCTTCGACTGGTGCACAAGGGGTATCTCTGGCAAGATTCGGCATTTCATAACTAGGATACCTGGTCCATGAAGGCTGCCATATCTGCTGGATATTTTGATCGTTAACAGGTTCTTGACATGACTGAACAGGGGAACTAATGAGGTGACTCAGTTTTTTATGCTCACTCAAAGGTTCTTGTAGGGGTTTTTCTATGGAATTTGCAGGACTATGACCCCTGAAATTTGGAATCTTTGGCTTTGAAAGTTGAGTTGGGGATTGAGAAGAAGCTTCTATCCTAAAACTTGGAATTATAGGCATAGTAACTCCTTCATAAGCAGGCTGAACTGGAACACAGGAAATCACTTGAGCCTCTATCTCTTTTAATCATACACACAACAACCTCATCTGCTCCTCTTTGACTGCAACTTGCTTAGCAAGCAACTCCTCATCATGTCTTTGAGCTTCCACCTCCTGTTGATGCATATGAGTTTGATATAAAAACTCCTCCTGCTGCATGTAGTACTCATGTTCCCGATCCAAAGCCCTCATCTGTTCTTGAAATTGTGTCAAAAAATCACCTAGACTTGCATTAACAGGCTTGGGCTGATTTTGTAAACAATCATGATAACTCTCTTGTGGTTGTTGATAAACATGCTGCCAAGGAACTTGAGCAGGGGTGGGTGGGTGGCATGCATATGGGATTTGTTGGCTACTTACTGCTATAAGGTTATTCTGAGTAAAACCAGTAGTATAGTCATTTTGATATGGCTGATAGGGCTGACCGGATGGTAAAAATGCAGAAACCTCATGGAATGGAGAATGATAGGCCATTTTCTCATAAAAATAAGGAAAAAATAGATTTCATTTTCATACCAGCCACTGAGTCTTCTTGAAACCAGTGAAAAATTGCTCCAGAGTCGCCAGGTGTGATTAGAACTTGCCTCCAAAGGTAGAAAATACTACTATCCACACCAAACAGCAGTTACAAAAAGCTTGAAAAGAACTAAAAATCAGCTCCTGGTCCCACCGGACGTGCAAAAATTGTTATCTACCAAAATTCCACCCTATTAAGTTTGCAGGAAACTTAACCTTTTGGAGAAACATGGAAACATTCCAAGGTTGTGGGTAACCTATGGCTGGAATGAATCTCCAGATTCTAGGCCGGCTTCCTATATGGTGATCACCTGTTTGCTTCTTGAAAGACTGAAAATTGATGGGGAAAAGGGATAAAAAGATTACATGAAACGTAAATAGCTGAAATGAAACCTAAACTAAGGTGATCCACCAAATTTGACATGAAAACATAACACACACAGGATTAAGCCCTGGGTCAACTATATTGAATTGGAGGTAAAACAGAAATCTCTTGTATAGGCATGCATTAATATTTCATAACAAGGTCATGATTAAACTAGTTAAGAGGAAAGACTTCACAGTTAATAGCTAAACTAAGACACTAGTTACAACCTGAAAGCAAACATACTCTTCTGCAAGTAGATGCTACAAAGGGACATGATTAAAAGGAAATAAAATCATTCACAATTAATCCATCAACCATCTACAACGCATACAAACAAGCAGAAAAGAGACAAGGCTGACACAATTCAATGAATTGATTCCAAGAACTTGAAGCTCTGCATATTATTTCTCACAATGAGTTGCAGACTTATGCACAAAAATATACCAAGGATAGAGAAAATGTCACAAAGCACACCTCCTTGCACAATCAGAACTGGTTACAAATGAGTCCTCAACTCATACTTATACAACTTAGCCAACTGCATCATTTATGAGGGCGAAAATATCGGGGGTCAGATGCAGAGAAAAAGGCCTAATTTGGGACCTCTAAACAAGTGAAAACAAGTGCAAAAAAGGATGCAACAGCCATGCCTTATCAATTTTGTCATAATGGCCACTTGTAAAAGCATCCTTATCTCTCTAGAAGAGTCACAAAAGTCTCTGATTTGCAATAACTCTTCTGCAACCCCAAAAATGCATCCTCTGACCTTTTCAAAGCTGATCTTTCATCTGTAAAATATCTGATTTCCAGCGACTGAAAAAAATCTAATATTTCTGACTCCTTGCCTTCTGCTCCTTGACCTGTCGCATTCTGAATCTCCTTTCCTTTTTTAGCGATATTGAAACAAATCTATTTCAGATATCAGTAGACTGTTCTGTGCACAATTTCCTGAAACTTAGGATTCTCTAATGAACTTGGGAAACAATGCAAATAGAGCAAAATATCTCTTTTCTACAGACTTAACAACCTGGGCTCTGAAAACCTTCAGCAATTCCATCATAGCACCATCGCTGGCTATTTAATCTGACTGTTGGATATTGAACGACTGAGCGGCGTCCATTTCTTTGGTGTATATTCTGTCTGATCACACACTCGCTCAGCCTTTTACTCTATTTTTATTTCATGTGCGAGTAGGAGATGGCATCTGTCTTTTTACTCGGTCGCAAACTCGCAAGCTTGAAAACTTTATCTTACCCTTGATTGCGAGCGTGCGACGAGCTTCCTTTTTCTACAGTCGCTCACCCACAAGCTATCCTCCCTCCTCCTTTATTGATTGGTGAGTGAGCGATGACCTTACCTTTTCTAACTTGTCGCACACTCGCGAGCCCTTTTTCTTTCATCTACTTTGACTGGCGACTGCGCGACATCGTTTCTCCTCTAACTCATCGCACACTTGCGAGCTGATCTCCCCCTTTCCTCTTCTGACCGGTGACTGAGTGACACTTTCTTTCCTTGGCTCATCGCATACTCACGAGCTCATCTATGATCACCCCAAAACATCAGTGGGTGAGCGATGAGTTGATCAGTTCCTTTGGTCGCTCGGTCACAGACCCATATCAACTTTGAAAAATGTCTATGCGACAATGCGACGCATCCCTTGTTTAGCTCGTCACCTACTCACGAGCTAGGAACCTGTCCTACAAAAGGCATCGCGACTGCGCAATTATCATTGAAATACTGAACCCGCTCACTCACGGACAGATCAAGAATAGACAGAAACTGATCGTGACTGCGCGATGATAATATTCTAGCCCGTCGCCGACTCGCAGGTTGATATCCCTTTATCTTCATTGCTCGGCGAGTGAGCAATGAGCCTTTCTTTTTCTCGTCACATGCTCCCGAGCTGATCCTCTTTTTTCTTTACTAACCAGTGACTGCGCGATAGCCTTATGCTCTTTGCTTGTCCCATACCCGCAAGTCCTCATGACTTACTCATAAACAGCTCGCGATTGCGTTATGACCTCCATTTTCAACTCGTCGCGCAGTCGCGCAACTTAAAGACTTTGATTTAAACAGATCGCGATTGCGCGATTAGACAAAAAGCATGATTTGAAAAGGGTTTTGACCATTTATTGCATGGCAAACATAGAATTTGAATGATAAAGCCCAGGAAAAAGCTGCCAAGACTTAGAGTTTTTTATTAGGGTTTTAGGGTTTTTGCAAATTTGGCTAAGTGTAGACTTGAAAACCTAAAAACATGACAGTGGATGGCCAGATTGAATAGAGGATAGGACAAAGAACCAGGACAACCTAATCCATTCAAAATATAAGAAATCCACCTGGCTGATCTTGGTAAAAAAAATGATAACAGTTTAAATGGTACAAAGAAATGGTTGAGAAGCAAAGTGGTAAGGAGCTAAAATTCTTAAGGTCAAATAGAGGAGGGGAATTTATTTCAGATGAATTCACTAACTTTTGTAATGAGCATGGAATCAAAAGACAGGTCTCTACACCAAGGACACCACAATAGAATGGAATTGCTAAAAGAAGGAACAGATCCATAGTTGATTGTGCAAGGACACTAATGATAGAGAAAGGCATCACCCAAATATTTTGGAGGGAAGCTATCAGTACTATTGTTTACACATTAAATAGAGTACAATTGAAGAAAGACACCAAAAAGACACCTTATGAGGTATGGTATGGCTACACACCCAATGTAAGTTATTTCAAAAATTTTGGCAGTCAATGTTATATCTTAAAAGATGATAGAAATGGAAAAATTGACTCCAAGAGTGATGAAGGAATTTTTCTAGGGTATTCTACCAAGAGAAAGGATTATAAATGTCTAAAAAAAGCCTCTAAGAAAATTATTGAAAGTGCAAATGTAAAGATAGATGAATTTGCAGAGAAGAATGAACAGGAAAGCACTAAAGAACTAGAGGACTACAATAAGTTCACTTACAATGAGGAACCAGACACTCTACCCTACCAACAATGTACAGCTCCTGAGCAACAAATCATTGCAGCCGAGCATCAGGCTGCAAATACTGATGATCAAAATATTGCTACAAATGATGCACAAATTGATGAAGAACATAATGAAGGACAAAATGATGATCAAGCTGATAGACAAAGAGTTGTACTTGTACTTACAAGATATGTAAGAAAGAACAATCTAGAGATCTAGATCAGAGGAGATAAGAAAGATGGTACAAAAACAAGAAGTAAGTCTCTAAACTCAAGCTGTCTAATTTGTGAGTTGGAGCAAAAATCTATCAATGCTGCACTTGATAATGAAGAATGGATAAGTGCTATGAATGATGAGATTGAGTAGATTGAGAAAAATAAAACATGGTCACTTGTGCCAAGACCAGATGCCATGAATGTCATCGGTACAAAATGGATATTCAGGAATAAGTTGAATGAGAATGGAGAAGTCACAAGGAATAAAGCAAGACTAGTATGCAAGGGGTATGCACAAGAAGAAGGAATTGACAATGGAGAGACCTTTGCACCTATTGCTAGGCTAGAAGGGGTAAGAATATTACTTGCTTATAGGATTCAAGATATATCAAATGGATGTCAAGTCTGCATTCGTGAATAGAATACTTGAAGAAGAGGTATACATTGAACAACCAGAAGGGTTTGTTGATCCAGACAAGAGGGACATGGTATGTAGACTTCACAAAGCCATGTGTGGATTGAAACAAGCACCCCAAGCCCGGTATGAAAGACTTCATTCCTATCTTATAAGTATTGGATTTGTAAGAACTAGTGAAAATAGTAATCTTTATTTGAAGGAAGATAATGATGCTAACACTTTGATTGATGAGATATTTGTTGATGACATCATATTTGGAGGCAATGATATGCTATGAAAATCATTTGCAAATGAGATGAGAAAGGAATTTGAGATGTCTATGTTTGGAGAGATCAAGTTCTTTCTTGGTTTGCAGATCATGCAACAAGGAGAAGGTATTTTTATTACACAATCCAAGTACATCAAAGAAGTACTGAAAATAGTCAAGATGGAAGAATCTAAACCAGTTCGAACATCGATGGCAACTGGATGCAAACTAACAAAGGAAGATAATTCATTAGAGGTAAATCAAACTTTGTATAGATCAATCATTGGAAAGCTCATGTATGTTGTACATACTAGACCAGATATTGCACATGCAGTAGTAGTAGTTGCTAGATTTTATGCTAATCCTAGAGAGTCACATATGAATTCTGTGAAAAGAATCCTAAGATATCTAAAGAATACTGAGGAATATGGCTTATGGTACATAAGAGAAGTCAAATTTGAACTTCAGGTCTTTACCGACGCTGATTGGGCTAGAAATATTGATGACTAGAAGAGCACAACTAGAGGAGCATTGTTCATGGGTGAAAAACTTGTCACATGGATCAGCAAGAAACAAGGATGCATCTTAGAATCTACTGCACAAGTAGAGTATTTTGTTGCTACTACAAATTGCTAAAATATTGCATGGATCAAAAAGTTACTAGAAGGTATGCATATGAAGATCCTAGAACTAGTAATTATCTATTGTGATAATACAAGTGCAATTAACATATCCAAACATCTAGTCATGCATGCTAAAACTAAACATATTGCCATCAAGTATCATTATTTGAGAGAACAAGTTTAGGCAAAGGAGGTGACACTTGAGTATGTGAAATCAAAAGAACAATTGGTCGATATATTCACCAAGCCACTACCCAAGGATGCATTTGAGTACTTGAGAAAGAGACTAGGGGTCAGATCCTTGTCTACTAGTCAGTAAGCTGACTAGAAGGTTGCATCAGCCTACATATTATCAAAATATCATTCATGATTGATGCAAGAAAAGAGATGAACTTCAAAGCTACATCTATATACAAACAGGTATATATCATCACCAAGCACCAGAGCATATTGTTGTATTGCTGATGGATAAGGGAAATTCAAGGAATATATTATGGATAGAGAGAAAAGTTTGCTTGACATTAATGTCAGATATTTGTGAGATATGTTTTTGGCATTGTTGTCAAAGGGAGAGAGATTATCCATATTATCACATCCTTCTGGAAAGGGAGAGAGATTGTATGGAGATATTACACAAAGGGAGAGTTGCTGACAAGTAAAACAAAAAACATCAAAAGAAAGGAGAACAATCAAAAGGAGAGAGTTTGACACAGAAGGAGAACACATCAAATCAGAGAAAGAAAGATTCTACATCCATCCAGTGAAGGGATTGAAGATAGATAGAAAGCCTGCAAGAATCAAATCAAAGCTACTTGAGCTTACTAAAAACCAGACATTTATAATTGTTACATTAGGAAAGCTTGATGAAACTGTATATTTCATATTATATTAGAAATAGTATAGTATGTTAATATAGTATGTTGCCATCAATACCAAAGAGAGAGATTGATGACATGTAACTGATTAAATGTTTGAAGATGTTAAGTTGATAATCATGGAAGGCATTAAATTAGTTAATGTATTGTATTGTCATTGATTTCAACTTAATATAATCTGTATGGTCATGTAAATAATTCAAAAAACTTCAGAGAACCAAAGGAACCAAGGCTATGCTATCAGTAATGCATACAAGTCAAGTATTCACTAAATGACAAACAACACTGACAAAGTGCACCTGATGGATAGAGAAAAAGAACAAAGTCACAGTGATACCCAATGAGGAAATGCACAGCACTACCGAAAAGTAGAGTCATAGTGTTTCCTGATGAGCAAAGCACAGAGTAACCCAACGAAAGAAAATATAGTGTTTCTTGACGGATGGAGATCACGAAGCTAACTGGAGTCTCGCGGATGGAACAGTGAGTTATCACCGATGACTAATTGCAGTGGTGACCAAAAAAATAGAGAGTTCAAAAAATGACAAAATATCTCGCTGGTAGAGCTAAATATAGACTTAACTGGTTGTCTACTTTGTTTTATTCGAATAGAGATAAGTGACTGATTTAAAGATGATTTGTACAGTTGGAAAGAATATATCTATGAGACAAATAAAGAGTTATGCTTTAAATCTAATTGGTTGGATTGTTTATCACACCAAGAATCAAGAACCAAGAAACAAAGAATAATGTGTCTAGATAAGAGACAAGCTTAATTCATTTTAAAAAAGGGGATTAAGAGGAGTGAATAGAAATAGGATGTTGAAGAGAAACTGATGAAGAACAAATTCATGCAGTGCTAATCAAACAAGCTGAAGGAGAGCTAAGGAATTATGCAAACAACCGATGAACAGTGAGCATAGCATCACAAAGTAGAAAGTGTGGAGCACAAGGATTGAATTGATACATTGGTCAGAGAGGTAATGTACTTAAATAGATCTAAAAATCTTCAATTTAAGTTGCAATATGAATAGGTCATAATGTTTCAGTTTAGCCTTTGAAGCATCAAGTATCTTAATCAAGCAGGACTTAACAGTCTTCTATATATTGAGGTACATCTCAAGGAGTGCCAAAAAGGTTGATTCATGAAAGTAGCATTGGATATGCCCGATGCCTATTGACAGTCGAAGAAAGAGGCTAATTCAAGGATGGCAATATTAGATGCCTGATACTAAGTGACAACCTCTATGTATAAAATCCTCTAACAAGGTCACACCTAACAATGTGTTTGTAACCTTTAACAGGGTTGGCTCTTAACAAGGCTCACTTCAGAAGAGTGAAAATTTGGGGTACCGATCCCAGTGGTTTTTCCCCTTAATAGAGTTTCCACATTAAAATCCATGTGTTATGTGTGTATGATTCATTTCTTTACTGTTTTGTATCTTACATAATTCATTCTAGATATATCGATATACTCTACATATTTATTGTATTTCAGTAAATAGATGACTACTTATCGATAAACATAAAGAAGAAGGTTTAACAAAGCAATCCGACAAGTAGTAAGTTGATATAAGTTATTCAAGGCATTCATCTTGTAGGACAAAAGATAACTTGAGAAATAATTTGTGGTTATAAGTTTTGAATGGTTGATTTAAGGATTAATTTTTGAGGCCACTGATTCACCCACCCCCCCTCCTCTCAGTTATTACTAACAAAAGAATATAACAAAAATGTTATGGAAAATATTGGATGGAAGGCATGACAAAGAAAAAATTATCAAAATTTGTATTGACATTCAGGAAGTCATTCATGCAATGAAAAAATTGTAGTCAATTAAATAGAAATGGAGACCAAATTAGTATAAGCACCCTTCCTTGGTTATTAATGAAGCATCAAAGCAATGCTATAAAATAAGTCATACAAAAAATTCAATTTCCCACATGATTTGCTGGGAACATAAACAATATTATAACAAAGAAAGGATAATTTGGTTCATGGATGAAAATGCATGATTGGCATACCTTTATTAAGGTAATTATTCTGGTGTGTATATATATATATATATTGCATGTACTTTTTAGTGGTCTACGTTTACTAGTTTTGGAAAAATAATGAAAAGATCATTTTATAATTATTGCAATACGTTCTACCTCTATCTCTCCCAAACAACTTCGACAACAATTTCAACCAAGTTTTATATGATCTTGGAAAATACATGAGGTAAGTAGCAAAATTTGTTCAATTCATTGTATAGATCTTATATTTACCATTTGTTTTACTTTTTATGTAATATATTATATAATTTTGTTCAATCTCGTTGATATATTTGCGCCTTGAATCACTTGTAGATGGATGACATCTAAATAAATCCATAAAGAAGGTATAAATTATTGGAAGAGAAAAATTCCTTTTCTAATGTGTGAAATGCAAATTTGTCTACCTTTGGCATTTTTCAATGCACAAGAACAATACCTCATACACCAAGTTGAGGAGATTGAATTGTCTGGACCTGTACACACAAGGTCAATGTGGATAGTTGAGAGACACTTGAAATTTTTGAAGGCTTTGGTTAGATAAAGAGAACATCATGAGGATTATATGGTGGAGGGATATATGGTATACCATACCATGGTGTACATTATTAAATATCTTCCTAAGTTTACAGCAAAGATCCATATAGATCGCATTTGAGATCCCAACTCAATTAACAAATTTGAAGGGGAGTACTTGATGGGGAAAGGTAGATTGAGGAAAGTTAGAGATAATTATAAGATGGTCGTAGAGATTAATCAAAATACATTTTACATTTGGTTTCTTTGTATACTATGTTGGTTCCCAAATCAATAGATTGGAAAATTCCAAATGATTTGACCAACTAATGGGATTTAGTAATCTATAAATATGACATTAGTCTCTTGAAATAGATTCAATTGTGTATTCTTTGCAACCATCTTCAACTACTCAATTTGTTACTTTGAAATTATTTTAAATCTTTTTTTTCTTTGAATCTAATTGCTTTTATTCTTTTATGTTGTTCTATATGTTCCTACTGAAAGTAATAATTTATTTTGATTGAAGTTTTTATCCTTTATGGGCAAGTTTTTACAGAGTCACTTCTCCTCAAATCTTCATGTATAACTTTTAAAGACAATTTTTAAACTTACCCCCTAGGTAAGTCTATCAACCATTCAATTCTATTAATGCAAGATAATTAAACACATAAAACACTAACCAGTCTAACTGAGTTTAACGTCTCCTTAAGAAGACCAATTAGATAAGAAATGTAAGGACAACACTTCTTGATATTCAAATTAATGTTAAATTAAATAAATTCTTTGCATGAGAATTTAAAATGGCAATTAATTCCTTGAATTAATTATCACAAAGAACTAACTTGATAAGAAAATAATCCACACCACAATTATCGAGAAACAAACTGAGTCTCTGTATTAATTCTGAAATGCTTGGTACATGGATTTTTTTACATATTCCTTACATTCTCCTGTATCTATTGTCTATATTTTTTTATTATATGGTCTCCCCTTCTACACGGTTCTATTTTCTCCTTTATATAAAACTAGGAGAAGCAAAAAGCTTCAAACCCTTTACAATCGCACCTTTTCATAACTAAACAAACATCATAAAAACCTTCAAACTAAGACATGTCACATTAAAAAAGTGAAGATAGTTAGATTATGATTGAAATGAGGGAACAGTGACCCCAAGTTTTGATTCATCATGTAATCCTTTTCCAACTTGATCTTTTTCTTCAAATACTTCTTCTTTCCTCTGGGACCCCTTTTTGATAGGCTTTAGATACTCATGAACCCATTCCAAAATCTAAATATGAGTTAGCCATTGGTAATGGAGGATGTTTGGCATGTTGAGCAAGTGATCTTTCCATTTCTTACTGGTCATATCCCTTACTTCAATCAAAAACTTTGAGAATCTATTTTCTAATACCACACCGATGTCCAGGAACATGTTGAAACTCTTGATGCTAAAATATTTATCCTCTTTCAAATGAGATATGACTTTTAAAACCATATCTTTATATTATATCTTCCATTCCTCTGGACTCTTGACATGACCTTCTTTATCAAAAATTTTAGGAATTGTCCAATGTTTAATGGTATGGAAGGAGGATATTTTCTCCTTTATTTTCCCTTCCTCTTGCTCTATATATCCAATTTCTTTTATGACTACATCAATCATTTCCTCTATTTCCTTTATCTCTTTAGGTACATATGAATCTTTTTGAGTAACTTCACAAAGCTTGATCAAATCAAAATGAGAAGGCTTCCATCTTCTGGAAATCTCTTTAAGCTATGGCCTATGTTTGTCAAAAGTTGCCAACATGTGCAATAAAACCTGATACCCTTCATATACTTCATCACATTTATTGATCACTAGACCAACCCTATGTGCCAATACTTGTTACAAAGCATTTAGTCTCTATTTGGGAATTTCATCTAAAAGCATCTCATTTGTGCTTCTCAGTTGTTCATTTTCCTCTTCATGTTTTTTAATATTTTATTTTGACACTTTACCATGTGTCACATAAACAGGTGTAGAAGGTGCATCTTTATGAAGTACCAAAGCTTTTCTTTGGTCATTACCTTTCAATTATTTTATCTCATTTTTCAATCTTTACCTTTGAAGGTATAACTCATTGATAACTTTATTCATTTCCATTTCCCTATTTTGAGCCTACTATAGTTGCTCCTACATGTGCTTGAACTAATCTTTGTTAAACATTGCCCTATGCATTAACTCTAAAGTATATACCAAGTGATTAGTGTTCACTATTGTTTGAATTGTTTTCATTTCATTATTTCCTTTCACAATGTCAAGAATTTTGGGCTTATGAGGGCCCTTGAAACTCACCCACATGGCCAAAGTCTCAGTCTTGGGGTCATACCCTAATCCAGCTATCTTTTCATCAATATCAAATTTAGAAACAAATGTGGGTTCATCTGGTTTAATGACTTGTTCTAAAATAAATAAATGTTGAAAGGTAAGTCTTAGAACAATCAACATGTCACTCTTCTTTACCATCTCTCTGGCCTCCACCAAGGAATAATTTATCTCATCAAGATTAAGCTCCTTGAATACTTGTTGAATGACTTACTCATGCTTTGATCCTTCTACTCCCATCAAATTTAATTACTTCCTTTCTTCAAAACTTTTAATTTTCATCATCATCAAAAAATCCTTGAATTCCTAAGTTTCAATAAATTTTTCATCCTCAATATATCTTGTTGATATAGCTTCCCTTTCATCCATGAAATTAATAAGTTCCTCTTCTTCTTGAAGCTGAGAATTATAACCATGAACTTCCTCCTAAAATACCAATGGAGAACCAGGCCTTTCCACTTCTTTATAATTACCAAGTGCTCTGAGTTCACTAGTAGCCTCTTCAGTAACTCCTTCTCCTTGTGAGTCATCATGAGGAACAATAGGTGTCACGTCTTCATTCTTTTTATTTTTAGGAGGGGAATTTTTTGAATCATCAGAATCTGAATCAAATCATGAATAAGTAAATGTGTATGTCTTTTAGGGAGAGAAGGCTTAACCTCTTGTGGAACATTACTTGTAGATTTTCCAAATAAATTTTCAAAATCTCTCAAATGCAATTCCATTCTTATTATCTTATTGGTTTGATTATGGTGAAATCATGGCAATCCCTTTTTTTGTCTTTCATTTTATAACTTCTTCAATATGTTCCATGTTTTTCCATTTTTGCATGACATCTAAAGGGTTCATACAATTTTTGGAAATATCTTCAATTATGTCTATTTGATGTTTAAAGTCTATGATGGACTTAATGTGACCTTGGTACAAGAGCACCTAGGGTTTATATGATTTTCAACCCTCAAATTTTGGTATGATAGATCCAATCAAGATCTTAGTGTGATTAAGGGCTAGTCAAGAGTCCAATAGGTATATTTTAGAGAGTGTTGTTTTTGTTGTGGTTGTTAACCAACTGATGGTAATGGTGATATAGACTGAGTTCAGAAGAATACAAGAAAGTAGAATGGTTAGATAAGTTGTTAGTTTGTAATTAATGTCAAGAAATTGATTTCTAGTTTATATTAAGTTGTCATATCAATCAGAGAGGAACTTAATTGGGAAGATAATAAAGATCATACAATGATAAGGAACTATTGGTATAATTGTTTCTACTTAACATTTTATGTTGTTAAGTCAGTAAAGTAAGGTCAATTTGGTAAAGGGAACAACCTAGTTATTAAGAAGTGAAGTGTTAGTTGGTCGTTCAAAGCAAAGATAGCAAGCAAAGTTGACAACCAAGCAAGGTCAGTTACCGATCAAGGTTGGTAACCGAGTGAAGTCAGACATCGAATGAAGATATTCACCAAAGTAACCAAGCACAGAACACAATATCAATAGAGATTGGATTCAAGGATCAGAATAAATTTAATGTGAAGGCACAAAGATCAAGAAGATGCTAAGGATGAAGGTGAAGTTTGTTACACGATATTTGGTCACGAAAAGTAAAGTTCAAAATCAGTGATGTAGATTAAGCGACAAAAGAAAGTTGTAAATACATTGTATCAACTCATTTGAGATTATCTGATGGTTGAGTGAAATTAATGGAAAACCTAATCAATGGGATTAAGAGGAAAAACAAAGGCCTATATATTGATGAGTATGTGTGTTTATACAGAGTTGTTGGTGAAGTAAATAGTTGAAGAGCTACCAAGAAGAGTAGTGAAAGAGTTGGATAACCAGTTCATAGGAGAGACTAGTGAGTTTTTGGTGCTATTAAGTTTCAGATAGTGAACAAGGGATCTGATCAAGCAAAGCTTAGTTGCAGAATCACAGGTCAAATTAGTACATTGTTGCTTACTAACATTTTTAACAGAAAATTTCTTAACTGAGTGGACCTAAAAAGTCCTTTTGTAAATCCTTGAGAAAGGTAACATTCTAGGATGAAGGTTTAAACCCTCTAACCAGGCCACTCCTAACAGGGTGAAGTTCTTAACAAGTATAGGTAAATCCCCTAATAGGATCACATCTAACAAATGTGCACTGTAACCTTTAACTGGATTGGCTCTTAACTGAGCATACTTCAGAAGAGTATTTATTTTATGGGTGAAAATTCCCACAAATTTTTTTCCCAAATTGGGTTTCCTCATTAAATCTAGTGTTGTGTACAATTCTTGATAACTATGAATGTTATTTTCTTATGTTATATGTTGTTTATCAAGTTATAAAGTGTTTACAATTTTTGGTTGTTGTTTTTATTTGAATCAGAGGTTTAGATTTAAAGTATTAAGTTTCAATATTTTCTTGTTCACCCCCCCTCTCAGTAAACTATATTTATTATGGTAAACCAAAAATTGGTATCAGAGATAGTGCTCCAGGAATATAAGTTTAAAGGTACTTGAGTTAAAGATCTAAAGATGTATAAGAGGGAACCACCGAAATTGAATAGGAATAACTTTTTCTACATGGCAGAACAGAATGAGACTTCACATATCTAGTATTGGATATTATGCACTGAATCATCTTGACAATGAGTACTCACCTCCACCATTTGGTCCTTTAACACTTGAGTAGATAAGAGAAATACAATAACACAGGCAAGTGATGATAGAGATAGCTTCTACCCTCACCAACCTAGAGTTCAATGATTTAGAAGCTTGTGATACTGCTAAGAAGATGTGGGATAGGATTACACTGGTTTTTGGAGGAGATCAACATGTTTAGAAAGCTAAGGCTGAAAGCTTAAGAGGAAATCTTGAATCAATGAGAATGAAAGAAGGAGAAAACATTACTACATATAGCACAAGACTAAAGGAGATTGATATTTCTATAAGAGGTGTTGGTGGAACCATTAATGAAGAATATGATACAAGAAATATTCTTAGAATGCTACTAACTATCTATGTCATCCGAGTGTCTACTATTCAAGAGCTGAGATCCATTCCACATATGGTTGTTACTTTGGATGATACAATTGGTAAGATAACTTCTTTTGAGATGAATGATTTTCACAATAGTTTTTCTTCTACCTCTAAGATTAAATTTGCATTCAAATCATCTTTGACTATTTGGAAGTCTATACATTCTAGATCTAGTGATGGATATGAAAGTAGTGCTAGTAAAAGGTTTCATAGTTGTAAGAGTGAGATTGAAGATCCATATGCTAAAGTTTACAAGAATGAAGATGAATTTGAAGCATTATTGGCTAAGAGACTATTGAGAGGTAAAGGAAAGTACAAAGGTAAGCCACCTTTGAAATTTTTTTAATGTAATAAGATTTGTCACAGGGCTTCTAATTATCCTAAAAATAATGATAAGAAAGACATTAGAGACAACAAAAAGGCTTAGAATAGATTCAAAAGATTCAAAGACTTTAAGAACAAAGGAAAGAAATAATGCTACATTTCTAAAGTAGGTTCATCTAATTATGTCATCGATGATGATGAAGAAGTTGTTTATGTTTATATTAAAGATGAATCTAATGAAGAAAGGTGCATTGAAGAAAAAGCCATAATATCACAAAAAAGTAAAAATGATACATGGATTATAGATAGTGGTTGCTCACACCACATGACTGGTGATACTGATAAGCTTATTACTTTGAAAGAGAATAATGGTGGTAATGTTAGATTTTGAAATGATGCCCCATATCCTATGAAGGGAAAAGGTTCTTGTTGAGTGTCATTTTTAGACAAGTCAATGGCTAGGATCTCGATATTCAATTTCCTCTCTTGAAAGAATAACAAATTTATTCCCAAGGTTCTCCAGGGTCGGGTCACAAACTGCTTGGTTACTCGGTTGAAGATAAATGTGAATGTTCATGAGGCCTTTTTTGGTATGTTCAAGACATCAAACTACAAAATAATTTTAGTACTTTTTTTGGTATTTTCTAATTTAACGAAGATTGGTATTTTAGCAAAAGACACAATTTTGTATTTTTTAAAGATGATTACTTTCAAAATTATGATAGAATTTTAAATGAGTAAGGTAACAAGAAATGAAATCCTAATGGACATAAACCATTTTCGATCTTCCCTTGGTAATTAAATGATGGAGAGATTTGGAACAAACCCACGAAGTATAAATTAGATGATGTCACAATTCTATACTCGATGGATGCAATCATGTGGACAGAAAACATATTCACTCGTGCAATATTTTTAAAACCTATCAAATCATGAAGCCACCAAGAAGTGCACACACACAAGAGGGATTTATTGTAAAGCCCAATAGATGATCTCTTCTATGCATTCGTCACAACAAGGTAGATAGATAAAAACAAACTCCAACTAAAAGAAATGCAGATTCAAAACACAATAAACAATTGGCTCTTTGAAAATAATAAACAAGCATGAAAAAATTCATCACTTTCGCATAGATAGAAAAAATTTCATGCCACGAATGAAGCACCAAATTGTATATTTTATTGCATTAGGGATCTGACCCTTTTACATTTATTTTGTTTACAATATATAGAGTTCTGATCTACAACTCTGATTGCCAAAATTAGGGCATCAGAGACTCTAAATTAATGAAAATGAACTAAAACTAAAACTTTACTGAAGGAAAACTATTGCTAACTGATACTAGATAACTTTCATGGATTTTTAATCCATTTACAAATAATTTTTCCATGCAAGAGGGGTCAAACTCATCAAGAAAAGAAAGAGAAAGAAGATGAGGTTTCTTCGCATGCAACTAGAGTCTTCTTCTTGATCTTGGAGTTCTCCCTTGGAATCTTCATATGAGGCTCTCCTTACAGTGGGAACTGATAGGAGACCCTTAGTCCTTCCAAAAAAAAATATAGTTAGGCACCCATCTAATCTAGAGTTCAACTTCCATGCAAAAAAGTGATCTCGCTAGAAACACCCAAAATTTCAGACCTCGACCTCTACTTTAAAGTTTGCCAAGTGCAAATTTGACTAAGTGTGGAACCACATTTGGGACCCCCAAAATTTTAGACTTCCGCAGGCCAAAAAAATAGCCTTTGAAAAATTGCTAAGTATGAAAAATTATTTCTTCAAAAAAATGGCTAAGTGTCAAAAACCTTCATTTTGCAAAATTTGACTAAGTCTAGAAAATGTTTTGGGATTTCGGGGTTTCAGGGTTTCAGGATTTTGGGGTTTTGGCACTTTCAGCATTTTGGCACTTTCACCATTTCGGCACTTTTGACATTTTGGGATTTTGGGATTTTCGACATTTCAACATTTCAAGATTTTGACACTTTTGACATTTTGACACTTTTAGGATTTCAGGGTTGGTGACATCTCCGAAACTCTAAAAATCTCATGACTGGAAAAATGGCTAATTCCAAAATGACTTTTTAGGATTTTTGGGTGAGATTTACAAAATCTCTTTGCAACTTCTTAGACTTCATCAAAACTGAGCAACTTCATAAATTCAGCTTCCCCGGTTGCCTCTCCCTAAACTTGGAAGGCATGCTTCAAACTTCTGAACTTCTCTAATGTCATTCATGATTTTCTTCATATTTTCCTTGAATTAGAATATTTACTGCAAATTATCTTTTTTGTTCACCGCAATCACAATTCCCATGAATTGTTGAACAATGTTCTTGGTAGTGTAAAGAAGAAAAAATGATGTTCATAGAATAAGAGTGTTTTGATACTTAAATCACTTTTCACCTTACATTTAATGTTTAGATTGGAGGGATAAATAAGACATTCCCCTTTATTCTCAAATTCACAAAGGAAGGATCCAAATTGATCAACCCAAAAAGGATCAATGCATAAATGAATCAATCTATTGGAAATAAGAATAAAGAAGGAGATCCTAGGCTTCCCTCCTAAAAATGTGTTTTAAAATGAATTTAAATATGTGATAGATTTAGAATGATTAAGGATTTGAATTGAAATGGATAGGAGGAATGTAGTAACCTTGAAATATTTCATATTAAAGAATGTTGTTTTTTGAGGTCTATACTCTATTTATGGAAAATCTAAAGTATGATTCAGAATCGAAACGCAGAGACGAACATAACCTAGAAATCTTTTTCCGTTCTGACACCGTATTGATAAAAAGGTTGACCTTGACCCACTAATCTCATTGCTGACCCAATAATCTTGACCCTAACCTGCAAAGGTCTGATAGAAAATCTGTTTACGGATCCTGATAGTTCGCTGAAAAGGGTATCCAAATCTGAGTTCAAATCTTCAATCCTGAACCTGTACTTGAAATAAAAAAGATTTGTTTGTTGGGGGGAGGGGTTTTCCTTAGTCAAACCCTGATTTAGGAATTAACCTTGAAATCAATAATTGAAATAAGAATTCTATCAAGTAGTAGAATTAAATCTTACAATGAAGCTATGATATTGAATAGATATGCAATTGTAATTCAAATGTAGAAAGTATGTAAATATGAGAGCTTGGACTCAATAGAAACCATAAAATCCATGATTGTATGCTTGGAATCCACCTTGAAGAGAATGAATGAGTGTTGAGGATGCACAAAGGATCTTGAAGGAATATCACACCACCATGATGGCTAGATCTAGGGTTTGAATGATGAATCTTGCATGTTGGAACCAAATCCCTTCAAAAGCTTGAAAGCTTGAATCCTTGATCTTCAATGGAGGAATTGAATGCTTGAGAGGAAGAATTGAACACCTTGAAATCTTGAGAACATGTAGAACAATGGATTCTTGAACTTTTTTCTTCTAGACAAAATCTTGGTTAGAGCTTTTTGCACTTAGAAGACTTCTTCTTGCTCAATATCGCTTAGAGAAAATGAGAGGAGAAAACTTCCTTTTATATGAAACTAGGGCACAATATTCTAAGGAGGCTAACATAGGAGAATTAAATTGAAATTAGACCCATTCCCCTATAAGAGGACCTATATTAAAGATAATTTAGGATTTTCTACTTTGGAACCCAAAATAGTCGACCCGAAAGTGAGAAAATGAAATTTTTGATAACCTCCGGAAGCTAACAAGTTTCCAGATTTGGAAGGGGGACCCAGGTCAAGGTCAAGGTCAACCCTGACCTAGGTCAAGGTTGAGTTTGACCCTAACCTAGGTCAATTTCAAGGTCGACCTTGACCTGTGGGGTGAGAACCCCTAGAAAAAGTGCCAGGTGGGATAGAAGGTGCCCAAAGAGGCCCAATCAGGGTCCTAAACAGGCACAGAAGTAGGGGATGATGCAAAAATGAGGGGAAAATATGATGGTGGTCAAAAACATCCCCTAAGGAGGACTAAAATTTCTTAAAATGGAAGTGCTTCCATTTTCAGACGATACAGGTAGAATATAAATTCTCTTTGTTCTCATCTTCCTACAGCTGCAAGTCAATCCTATTGAATAATTTCTTTATCTCATCGGTTCATAATATTCCACATCAAGGTTCTTAGTTCTGCAATCAGAAAGGATACCTCATTAGAAATATTTATTGAAAACATGAAATTAAACTAGAACGACTAAGTCTACAGGAAAGGAAATTAGAAAAACTAACTCTACGAAATACACCAAAAGAAAAGAAGCCAAAAGAGGGGAAAAAACACCAAGAGTTGACTCAACCGACATCCAACTATCGGGAGCACGTGGGCCCACAATCTGACTTACTAGATGCCTAATCAAATTGACCAAAAGGCTGAAAGACCCAAAAAAATGGGGTCCCCATTAACAAAAGTAACCAACATGGGGTGTGTGTTGTGGAACCACAACAAATAGCCCAAACAAAAGAACAAATGACTAAGGCATTTCTTTATTAGCAAACAAATTTATGAAACCTTTCTTGCAATAAATTGAACACAAGTACCACTCATGGAAATATTCTTTTTCCAAATCTCAAAATTAAATTCTTATTTTGTTTCCTATGCGTGCACTTGTTTGTTCATTCGTTGGACATTTTGATGAAGATAACTTAAAAAAATATTGTAACCACTTGAATTTGGTCTGTTCCAACTATGGACCCTATTTTCCCTAAGTGTGATCATACCCTCGATTATGTCCAAATGACCCTATTATTGCTTGGCATAATTCTTCAAATCTATTTAATATCCTAGGTATTTTTATCACTAATTTATATTAACTATTATAGCCATACAATTCAAACCATTTAAATCATATCAAAATCAAACATGGCTATAGTATTCAATTATAAAGGAATTAAATAAATCCCTAAATCAATTACCCACTTACAAAATAACCCATTCCCCTAGCCTATTTAATTTAATTAAAATGGCTATAGTCCCCTAATTATTAAAAAGCAATTAAATTGTT
>MU226871.1:721712-736911 GCA_018584345.1 Thuja plicata
TAATCCTAATTCTAACCCTAACCCACCTCCTAATGTTGTCACATTCCATTAAGGAATGATTAGCAACTCAACCCACTTGAGAAAGTCCACTTTCTCAAGTCCACCTTCTCAAGCCACCCTCTTACACACCCCTTGCCTATTTAAGGCTTTCATTAATTGCTTATTAATGAAGATGCCTTAAGCCTATGTCTCCTCCATACCTCATTAATTCCCAAGGCATTAATGGCTCTTACACCTCCATTAATGAGTCCCTTAACTCATAAATGAGCCTTGTCTCCCCTCTCTCTCTCTCATTCTTCTATAAATAGAAGCCATTTTTGAGAGAAAATAAGCCTTCAACTCATATCCTAAATGCAATGTTATGTTGTTAGATTAATCTTAGACACATATTTCACTTCTTATTTCATGCTTTCACATTGTTCTTACTTCCATTCTTAGAGATAGAATGCATGTTTTCTCATCTTTTAGCTTGTTTTTAAACTAAAATCCTTCATGCTAGGTCGTATATGTCACTTATTGTAGCATAATTTGAGGGCTATTATGTTATTAATCACACTCTTCCTATTTAGAAGGCAATAGGTCAATATTAGTTGGTTTTACATGCTTATCTAACATTTTTGAACTAATGCAATGACTTATTGATGTGTTGTATCTCTCTTATCAGATACATAATATACACATACAAATATCAGCCAAAACCAACCTTCACAATGTTGACAAGGGATTCCCAGGAAGAGCTCTGCTACCAGTCAGGCACCCACACCCCTAACAAAGTTTCCCTTGAGTCCCAATCTAACCTTTCTCTACTTCCAACAGGCATCCATAGCCCCCAGTAGAGATTACTAGAGTCACCCTTCTTTGTCTTCTGACAATATTTGAAGTAGAGGTATTTGGAGGATTCTCTCTTTTGAATTATTTCTTCTTTCTTGATTGGTGACCGATTTGGGCTACTTGTGCTTTGAGTATGCTACTTCTTGAATGCCTTCATTTTATTTCTTTTGATAAACCCAGGTAGCACTTAGACTGTACTAGCTTGGTATAAGATTCTAATCACCATAGTGACCATTTCTTTGAATGATTCATTTTTCTTTCACATTCTTCTCCTTTTTTCCTCTCTTTCCTTACTCTTTTTAGTCAGGTTGCAGATGGAGAAAGGTTCTGGGACTGGTGGGTACCCATGTCAACATGTTGGTGTTGGCTCTAACTAACAACTGCCTAAGGAACCAACATTTCCAATGTCATATTTTAATGTATATCTCATGATTTAGGATAATCAATGTTGAACATCACCTTGGTTGCCAGAAAAAGGTATCACCTTTTCTGATCCCCGTGTACAGCTTCTTTCAAGATACATCTCTTTATAAATTTTGACTTTAATAAATACCTTTGCCTCTCATCAAGGACTAGTTGGGATGGACCACTTGTCGAGAACAGCCCCAACAAAACACACTTACCCAAAGAAAAAAAAAAAAAAGCAAGAAAAAAGGAACAAAGAAAGACACTAACAAAAAGGAAACAAGAAACAAAACTAACTACTAGAACCCAAAGAAAACACTAACACCTACTTATTCAAAACTAGAGATAAATTATATACAAAAGACTTAGAACAAAAAGCATATGAGTTACTGGTTAATTGATTTTCCTCTCCATGTAGTAGCAATAACATGTCTTTTATAGTTGTAAGGAATGCAAACTCATCTTTGTACTCAGAAACATAAAATTTAGACAAGATTTGTTCAAATTCTGGGTAAAAATTATACAAAATCAGAAGTTGTGGCAACTCTCCATGATCATGGTTAATCCACAAACACATTTTTTCACCCTTAGCATCATATTCAAATTGGAAATTACCAAAATCTAAGGGATAGTGGGGAGATACAACATGATTTAATGAGTTCCCAACCATGGGAGTATACTCACACAACATGATTTCTTCTTTTGTAGGTCTCCACTCATGGTACACCACTCCATCCTCATCAAGTACATGCACACCATAAGAATACATAGACATTGGTGATGTACTATATCTATCATTACAACAAGGCTCAAAAGGAAAAGCATCAAGACTATGATCCTTTCTATAATCATCATTAGGCCTAAATAATGAATCATCACATTTAACCTCATTAGGAATAACAACTTCAATCATAAACATGATGTTTGAATTGTAAGAATCATTAGTATCATCAATCAAATCATTTTCTCCCTCAATATTTAAAGAAACATGTTCAAAATTGTTCTTACCTTTTAAAGCAATCTCCTAAGCTAGCATAAAGTCAGGACAACTTACGTCTGGATGTAGATCGAAAGGGTGAACTCTACATGAATTGGCTACTAAAAGGTCTGATATATGCATGGAATACCCATAAATGGACATTTCTTTACTCAAACATGATGCCAGATCAAGCACTTTATCTACCTCATTCGATGATAGAGACAAAGAGTCATCTTATTTGTCGATTGGTACGTCCCTCATTCCACGTTGTTGGCCATGTGTGAGTGTTTCAGGCCCTTGGAAAACCCTTTGATCATCCTTTTGAACCTCTTCTATCTCCTCTAATTGGCTTTCATCATGATTGTAATTCAAAGAATAAAGTGCATCATCACTCATGATTTTATAAGAAGATACCTCTTCACTTTCACTTGTCATGAAAATGTTTATGAATGTATCTATAATTTCACCCTCTGCATCATTTTGAATTTTCTCACCATAGTCCTCTTGTATTTTGATCACTTTAATTTCCTCATCATGCAATAAAATATCTTCTAGAGTCTCATTGGTTTGATCACACTCAACTTCTTCCTTCCTTGATTGATTATCCCAATAATCCACTATAGGAATTAATACCTCTTCAATAGTCATCTTTCCTTTCAAATAGAAGTCCATCTTTCCAAGGAAAACATGGAAATCCACCTCAAAATGTTGGTTAGTGAGGTGTATCCTACATCCATCCATCTATGAAAAATCTGATAATGACATTGGAATACCCAATTCTTGCAACCTCTCATTCAGTCTATTTTTCTCAAGTGGAATATCCACCCAACATAGATTATGAGTATCCACATCTTCATCATTTGAACATTTCTCAACCTCAAAAGAGTCATAAAAATCACCATCTAAAGATGTCAAATATTTTTCATTTGTTTATTTTTCATGACCATAATTATGGGGCAGCATTGAATATGTCTCATACCCTTGGGTTTTTTTGTCATGTCTTGATACCTCATGACTAATTTTTGTAGAAAAATCATTTGGTAACTTCAGTTCTTGATTGTTGTGTTAGTAATAACTAAGAGGGGGGATGAATCAGTAGCCTCAAAAATTAATCCTTAAATCAACCCATAAAACTTATAACCACAAATTATGTCTCTAGTTATCTTCTATCCTACAAGATGAATGCCTTGAAATACTTATATAAATTTTCTACTTGTCAGATTGCTTTGTAAATATCTCTTTTGTATGATTATCGATAAGTAGTTAACTATTTACCGAAACACAGTAAATATACAGAGTATACCGATCAATCCAGAATTGGATATGTGAAATGTAAAACAGTAAAGTAATAAAACATTAACACATGGCTTTTTAACATGGAAACCCTGATAAGAGAAAAACCACAAGGACGGGTACCCCAAATTTTTACTCTTCTAAAGTGAGCTTTTTTAGGAGCCAACCCTGTTAAAGGTTACAAACACACTATCAGGTGTGACCTTGTTAGATGATTTAAAAGATAGTTTGTCACCTAGTATCTCACATCTAATGCTACCATCCTTGATCAAACACTCACTTGGCCTGTCAATAGGTATCGGGCATATCCAATGCTACTTTCATGATCAAAATTTTTGATACTCCTTGGGATGTATCTCAATTTTACAAGACTTTTAAGTCCTACTCGGTTAAGAGACTTGATTCTTCAATGGTTAAACTGAAACATTAATGATATGTTCATACATACAACTTAATTGCAGATTTTTTAGATCTATTGTAAGTGCATTACCTCTCTTATCAATATATTCAATTCTATACCTTTGTTCCACACTGTTCTGCTCTATGATGTTGTCTCACTGTTTGTCGGTGTCTACAGAATCTAGCTCTTTCCTTAGCTTGATTGATTAGGACTGAATGAAGACTTTCTTCTCCTTCAAATTTTATTTAGCATCTTTCCTCTTCTCTTTTTCACCCCACACTCCCCTTATTCATAATTAATTGGGTTTGTCTCTTTATAGACATGATTTACCTTTTCTTGGCTTTCTTGAATCTTGGCGTGATCCACCATTCTTTCCAATTAGATTTAAAGAAAACTCTTGTTTTATCTCAAAGAGATCTTCTTGCCAACTGGACAAATCAGCTTTAAATTAAATACTTATCTCCGGATTTATCTGGATGATTAAAACAATGATAAGTATCTGTTAAGTCTATTTATAGCTCTTGACAGCTAAGCATTTTTTCATTTTTGAACTCTCTATTATGTCGATCAACACTCCAGTTAGTCATCGGTGATAACTAACTGTTCCATCGATGTGACTTAAGTTGTCATCAGGATCTTTGTCCTTGTCTTTTCCATCGGGAAACACTGTAATTCTTTCTGTTGGGTTACTTTGTGCTTTTCTCATCAGGCAACACTATGACTTTGCTCATTGGCAATACTATGCATTAGCTCATCGGGTAACAGTATGACTTTTTCTCTTTTACTCTGTCTATTGGTGTGCACTATGTTGGTGTAAATAGTCACTTAGTGAATACTTGACTTATATGCATTATTGATAGCATCACCTTGATTTATTGGTTCTTTGAATTCTTTGGCAGTATTTCCATGACCATACATATTATATCAAGTTGACATCAATGACAATACAATACATTAACATATTTAAAGCCTTGCATGATCATCAACTTAACATCTTCAAACATTCAATCAGTTACATGTCATCAATCTCTCCCTTTGGCATTGATGGAAACATACTACATTATCATACTATACTATAACTAATACAATATGAAATATATAGTTTCATCAAGCTTTCCTAATGTAACTATTACAAATGCCTGGCTTTCGGTAAGCTCAAATATCTTTGATTTGATTCTTGCAGCTTTTTGTTTGTCTTCAATCCCTTCACTGGATAGATGTAGAATCTTTCTTTTTCTGATGTGATGTATTATCCTTCTGTGTCAAACTCTCTCCCTTTGATTGTTCTCCTTTCTTGTTATGTCTCTTGTCAGCAATTCTTTCCCTTTGAATGTACTCTCCCTTTCTTGTTACGTTTCTCCCTTTGGATACTTTGATGGATATGATCTCTCCCTGATTTGATAATGGATATAATCTCTCTATTTATCAGTATGATAATGAGATATATCTCTCCCTTTGAAAACAATTCCAAACAAACATCTTTGCCAGACAAGATTTTGACAGTGATGCCAGACAGATCATTTTTATCCATAATATATTCCTTGAATTTCCCAATCCATCAGTAATAACTTTGGTGTTTGGAGTAGATAAATACCTTTATGTGTATATATGTATCATTGAAATCCATCTATCTGCTTGCATCAACATGAATGATATTCTGATAATATATAGGCTGATGTAGCCTTATAGTCATCTTACTGACCAGTAGACAAGGGTCTGACCCCTAGTCTCTTTCTCAAGTATTCAAATGCATCCTTGGGAAGTGGCTTGGTGAAGATATTGGCCAAGTGTTCCTTTGATTGCACATACTCAAGTATCACCTCCGTTTCCTGAACTTGTTCTCTCAAATAATAATATTTGATGGCAATATGCTTTGTTTTAGCATGCATGAATGGAGTCTTGGAAATATTTATTGCACTTGTATTATCATAGTAGATAATTACTGGTTTAAGAATTTTCATATGCATACCTTCCAGTAACTGTTTGATCCATGCAATATTTGAGCAATTTGTAGTAGCAGCAACATACTCTGCTTCTACAGTAGACTGAGAGATGCATCCTTGCTTCTTGTTGATCCATGTGACAAGTCTGTCACCCATAAAGAATGCTCCTCCAATTGTGCTCTTCCGGTCATCAATATTTCCAGCCCAATCAGTGTCGGTAAAGACCTTAAATTCAAATTTACCTTCTCTTCTATACCAGAAGCCATAGTCCTCAGTATTCTTTAGATATCTTAGATTATTTTCACAGCAGTCATATGTGATTCTCTAGGATTAGCAGAAAATCTAGCAACTATTCCTACTACATGTGAAATATTTGGTATAGTGTGTACAACATACATGGGTTTTCCAATCATTGATCTGTACAAATTATGATTTTCCTCTGATGACTTGTCCTCCTTTGTTAGCTTACATCCAAATTCCATCGATGTTGCAACTGGTTTGGACTCTTCCATCTTGAATATTTTCAGTACTTCTTTGATGTACTTGGATTGTGTAATGAAAATACCTTCATCATGTTGCATGATCTGTAGACAAAGAAAGAACTTGATCTCTCCAAATATAGACATCTCAAACGCTTTGCTCATTTCATTTGAAAATGATTTGCATAGCATATCATTGCCTCCAAATGTGATGTCATCAACAAATATCTCAACAATCAAAATGGTAGCATCGGTATCTTCCTTCAAATAAAGAATATTGTTTTCACTAGTTCTTACAAATCCAATACTTATAAGATAGGAATGAAGTCTTTCATACCAGGATAGGGGTGCTTGTTTCAATCCATAAAATTCTTTGTGTATTCTACATACCATGTTCCTCTTGTCTAGATCAAAAAACCCTTCTGGTTGCTTAATGTATACCTCTTCTTCAAGTATTCCATTTAGGAATGTAGACTTGACATCCATTTGATATACCTTGAATCCTTTACATGCAGCATAAGAAAATAATATTCTCACTCCTTCTAGCCTAGAAATGGGTGCAAAGGTTTCTCCATAGTCAATCCCTTCTTCTTGTGCATACCCCTTTTATACTAGTCTTTCTTTATTTATGGTGACTTCTCCATTCTCATTCAGCTTATTCCTAAATATCCATTTTGTATCGATGACATTCTTTTCATCTAGTCTCAGTACAAGTGTCCATGTCTTGTTTTTCTCTATCTGCTCAATATTCTCATTCATAGCACTAATCTATTCATCATTATCTAGTCTAACATTGACAATTTTGGGTTCATAATCACAAATAAGACATCTTGTGTTTAGAGACTTACTTCTGGTTCTCATACCAGCCTTCTTGTCTCTAATGATCTGGTTCTATGGATGGTTATTCCTAATATATCTTGCAAGTACATGTTCAGCTCTTTTTCTATCAGCTTGATCATCATTTTGTCCTTCATTCTATTATCCATCACTTTGTGCATCATCTTGAGCAATATTCTGATCATCGGTATTTGCATCTTGATGCTCGGGTGCAATGATCTGTTGCTTGGGAGCTCTACATTGTTGGTTGGGTAGAGTGTCAGATTATTCATTGTATACAAACCTATTGTAGTCCTTTGGTTCTTTAGTGCTTTCCTTTTCATTCTTGTCTACAAATTCATCTATCTTTACATTTGCACTTTCAACAATTTTGTTAGAGGCTTTATTTAGACATTTATAAGCCTTGCTCTTGGTAGAATACCCTAGAAATATCCCTTCATCACTCTTGGAGTCAAGTTTTTTGTTTCTATCATCTTTTAAGATATAACACTGACTCCCTAAAAGTTTTAAATAATTTACATTGGGTGTGTATCCATACCAAATCTCATAAGGTGTCTTTTTGGTGTCTTTCTTCAATTGTACTTTTTTCAATGTGTAAACAGTAGTACTGACAACTTCTCTCTAGAAGATTTGGGTGATGCCTTTCTATATCACCAGTGTCCTTGCACAATCAACTATGGATTTGTTCCTTCTTTCAGGAATTATATTTTGTTGTCATGTTCTTCGTGCAGAGACCTGTCTTTTGATTCTGTGCTCATTACAAAAGTTAGTGAATTCATCTTAAATAAATTCCCCTCCTCTATCTAACCTTAAGCATTTCAATTCTTTACCACTTTGTTTCTCAACCATTTCCTTATACCATTTAAACATCTTAAATGCTTCTAATTTATCCTTTAGAAACATGATTGTCATCATTCTAGAGTAATCATCAACAAAGAGAATAAAATATATATCTCCATAATAACTCTTTGTCCTCATAGGTCCACATAAATCAGTATGGACTAATTCTAGAATGGCATCAAATGTATGGTTTTTTCTTTTGAAACTAGACTTTGTCATCTTACCTTTTTGACAATTCTTACACATGATGTTGTTAGGCTTGGTCATCGTCAGTAAGCCTCTAACATTTCTCTTTTTGCTAATCTTTATCATGTTGTCAAAGTTCACATGACACAATATTTTTTGCCACAACCATATGTCTTCATTTGTAGAAATTAAACAAGTGGTGTCAGTATCATTCAAATAGAATAAGTTACTTTTTGTTTGTTCACCGGTACCAATCAAATTTCCTGATTTATTGAAGATCTTTGCCTTCTTATTTTCAAATGCTACTCTATGAACTAAATTATTCAACTGAGAAACACTCAATAGATTATAATTCAATCCATTTACCCAATAAGAATTTTTACATTTTATCTAGTTATTCAACATTATGGTTCCTCTACCTTTAACTGGACAAGGTGTGTCCTTACCCATTCTTATTGAACCACCTTTATAGTATTCAAAAGTCTCAAAATTTTTCTTACCACCAGTCATATGGTGAGTGCAGCCACTATCTATGATCTAGATATAATTTTTACTAACTTTAGATATGAGTGCAGTTTCTACATACCTTTCTTCATCATCATCTGAATCATCTTTTACTGCCACAAACACCATCTCGATGTCTTCCTCAGATTCAGTTTCAGTATCATCATCTTTGCATTTTTCTAGGTAACTAGCCTTCTTTCATTTGTCCTTGTAGTCTCGGGTATCTCTTCTTTCTGATTGTCGGTAGCTACTGTAATAACCTCTGTCAGACTTCTTTTCAAATGATTTGTCATTACTTCTGTCATCTTTTCTTCTGTTAGGACATCTTGTAGCAAAGTGTCCAATCTCTTTACAATTAAAAAAAACAAGTGGTAATTTACCTTTGTATTTTCCTTTTCCTCTCTGCATTCTTCTAGCCATAAGTGCTTCAATTTCATCAAGATCTTCTTCACTTTCACTATCACTATCTTTTCTAATAGTGTGTTTATGACTTGATTTACTTATTTTCAAAGAAGATTTGAATGCATAATCTATGTTTGGTAAGACACTATTATCAAAGTTATTCATCTCAAATGAAATCATTCTTCCAATGAAACTATCTAGAGTAACATTGCTATTTTCTACCTCTCTCATTTCTTGAATGGCAGATACTCTAATAGAATAAGTAGGTAGTAAGGTTCTTGTAATTTTACTTACCACTGTATCTTATTCTAGTACACCTCCAACTCCTCATATAGCATTGACTACCTCTTTGATTCTTATGTTGTATTGTGTGATGTTTTCACCTTCTTTCATTTTGAGATCATCAAACTTCCCTCTAAGGCTTTCTGCCTTGGCTCTCAAAATATTTGTGTCACCACCATGTACAAGCATCAATATGTCCCACATCTGCTTTGCAGTTTTGCAGGTTTTGACATCTTCAAATTCAGCATCAGAGAGTGAGGAAACAAGTTCTATCATCATCAAATTGTGCTCATGCTTCTCTCTCATTTGTTCAACTATTGGTGCTCATGTCGGAAACACATATTCAGTATCTAAGTATTGCGTAACATAATTACCAATACCTGATAAGTGGATTCTTATTATGCTCTGCCATGAAGCAAAATTATCTTTGTTCAACTTGGGCACATCTCGTTTGTTCATCTTGTGATCTTTAGCTTAGGTCTTGAAGCCTTCCTTTTAATCACACAAGCTCTGATACCAATTGTTATTAATAACTAAGAGGGGGGAGGGTGAATCAGTGGCCTCAAAATTTAATCATTAAATCAACCGTTAAAACTTATAACCACAAATTATGTCTCTATTTATCTTCTGTCCTACAAGGTGAATGCCTTGAAATACTTATATCAATTTTCTACTTGTTAGATTGCTTTGTAAATATCTCTTCTATATGATTATCGATAAGTAGTTAACTATTTACTGAAACATAGTAAATATGCAGAATATACCAATCAATCCAGAATTGCATATGTGAAATGTAAAATAGTAAAGTAATAAAACATAAACACATAACACATGGATTTTTAATGTGGAAACCCTGTTAAGGGAAAAACCACTGGGATCGGTACCCCACATTTTCACTCTTCTGAAGTGAGCTCTGTTAGGAGCCAACCCTGTTAAATCTTACAAACACACTGTTAGGTGTGACCTTGTTAGAGGATTTAAAAGATAGTTTGTCACCTAGTATCTCGCATCTAATGCTACCATCCTTGATCAAACACTCACTTGGCCTATCAATAGGTATCGGGCATATCCAATGCTACTTTCATGATCAAAATTTTTGATACTCCTTGGGATGTATCTCAATTGTAAAAGGCTTTTTACATCCTACTCGGTTAAGAGACTTGATGCTTCAATAGTTAAACTGAAACATTAATGATATGTTCATACATACAACTTAATTGTAGATTTTTATATCTATTTTAAGTGCATTACCTCTCTTATCAATATAATCAATTCTATACCTTTGCTCCACACTGTTCTACTCTGTGATGTTGTCTCACTGTTCATCGGTGTCTGCAGAATCTAGCTCTTTCCTTAGCTTGATTGATCAGGACTGAATGAAGACATTCTTCTCCTTCAAATTTTATTTAGCATCTTTCCTCTTCTCTTTTTCACCCCACACTCCCCTTATTCGTAATGAATTGGGTTTGTCTCTTTATAGACATGATTTACCTTTTCTTGGCTTTCTTGAATCTTGGCATGATCCGCAATTCTTGCCAATTATATTTAAAGAAAACTCATGTTTTATCTCAAAGAGTTCTTCTTACCAACTGGATAAATCAGCTTTAAATCAATTACCTATCTTTGGCTTTATCTGGATGATTAAAACAATTATATGTATCCATCAAGTCTATTTATAGCTCTTTACAGCTAAGCATTTTTTCATTTCTGAACTCTCTAAACTCTGTTAGTCAACACTCCAATTAGTCATCGGTGATAACTGATTGTTCCATCAGTGTGACTTCAGTTGTCATCAGGATCTCCGTTCTTTTCTTTTCCATCGGGAAACACTGTAATTATTTCCATCAGGTTACTCTGTTCTTTGCTCGTTGGGAAACACTGTGACTTTGCTCATTGATAATACTATGCATAGCTCATCGGGTAACACTATGACTTTTTCTCTTTCACTCTATCTGTCAGCGTGCACTCCATCAGTGTAAACAGTCACTTAGTGAATACTTGACTTATATGCATTACTAATAGCACAGCCTTGATTCATTGGTTCTTTGAACTCTTTGGTAGTATTTCCATGACCATACAGATTATATCAAGTTGACATCAATGAAAATACAATACATTAACTGATTTAATGCCTTGTAGGATCATCAACTTAACATTTTCAAACATTCAATTAGTTACATGTCATCAATCTCTCCCTTTGTCATTGATGGGAACATACTACATTATCATACTATACTATTACTAATACAATATGAAATATACAATTTCATCAAGATTTCCTAATGTAACTATTACAAATTTCTGGCTTTCAGTAAGCTCAAATAGCTTTGATTTGATTCTTGCAGCTTTTTGTCTGTCTTCAATCCCTTCACTAGATAGATGTAGAATCTTTCTTTCTCTGATGTGATGTATTCTCCTTCTATGTCAAAATCTCTCCCTTTGACTGTTCTACTTTCTTGTGATGTCTCTTGTTATCAATTCTTTCCCTTTGAAGGTACTCTCCCTTTCTTGTTACATTTCTCCCTTTGGATACTTTTATGGATATGATCTCTCCCTGAGTTGATAATGGATATAATCTCTCCCTTTATCAGTATGATAATAAGATATCTCTCCCCTTTGACAACAATGCCAAACAAACATCTTTGTCAGTCAATATTTTGACAGTGATGCCAAATGGATCCTTTTTATCCATAATATATTCCTTGAATTTACAAATCCATCGATAATAACTCTGGTGTTTGGAGTAGATAAATACCTTTCTATGTATAGATGTATCATTGAATTCCATCTCTCTTCTTGCATCAACATGAATGATACTCTGATAATTTGTGGGTTGATGCAGCCTTCTCGTCATCTTACTAACCAGTAGACAAGGGTCTGACCCCTAATCTCTTTCTCAAGTATTCAAATGCATCCTTTGGCAGTGGCTTGGTGAATATATTGGCCAATTGTTCCTTTGATTGTACATACTCAAGTATCACCTCCTTTCCCTGAACTTGTTCTCTCAAATAATGATACTTGATGGCAATATGCTTTGTTTTAGCATGCATACCTTGATTCTTGGAAATGTTTATTGCACTTGTATTATCACAATAGATAATTATTCATTCAATAATTTTCATATGCATACCTTCCAGTAACTATTTGATCCATACAATATTTGAGAAATTTGCAGCAGTAGCAACATACTCTGCTTCTGCAGTAGACTAAGAGATGCATCCTTGCTTCTTGTTGATTCATGTGACAAGTATATCACCCATAAAGAATGCTCCTCTAGTTTTTCTCTTTTGGTCATCAATATTTCCAGCCCAATCAGCATTGGTAAAGACCTTAACTTCAAATTTTCCTTCTCTTCTATACCATAATCCATAGTCCTTGGTATTCTTTAGATATCTTAGAATTCTTTTCACAGTAGTCATATGTGATTCTCTAAGATTAGTAGAAAATCTAGCAACTATTCCTATTGCATGTGCAATATCTAGTCTAGTGTTTACAACATACATGATTTTTCCAATCATTGATTTGTACAAAGTCTAATTTACCTCTGATGACTTGTCTTCCTTTGTCAGCTTATATCCAGTTTCCATCGATGTTCCAACTAGTTTGGATCTTCCATCTTGAATATTTTTAGTACTTCTTGGATGTACTTGGATTGTGTAATGAAAATACCTTCATCTTGTTGCATGATCTACAGTTCAAGAAAGAACTTGATCTCTCCAAACATAGACATCTCAAACTCTTTTCTCATTTCATTTGCAAATTATTTGCATAGCATATCATTGCCTCCAAATATGATATCATCAACAAATATCTCAGCAATAAAAATGTTAACATCAGTATCTTCCTTCAAATAAAGAATATTGTTTTCACTAGTTCTTACAAATCCAATACTTATAAGATAGGAATGAAGTATTTCATACCAGGATCAAGGTGCTTGTTTCAATCCATACAAGGCTTTGTGTAGTCTACATACCATGTTCCTCTTGTCTGGATCAACAAACCCTTCTGGTTGCTCAATGTATACCTCTTCTTCAAGTATTCCATTTAGGAATGTAGACTTGACATCCATTTGATATACCTTGAATCCCTTACATGCAGCATAAGAAAGAAATATTCTCACTCCTTCTAGCCTAGAAACATGTGCAAAGGTTTCTCCATAGTCAATCCCTTCTTCTTGTGCGTACCCCTTTTATACTAGTCTTTCTTTATTTATGGTGACTTATCCATTCTCATTCAGCTTATTCTTGAATATCCATTTTATACCAATGACATTCTTGTCATTTGGTCTCAGTACAAGTGACCATGTCTTTTTTTCTATATCTTCTCAATCTCCTCATTCATAGCACTAATCCATTCATCATTATCTATTGCAGCATTAATATTTTTGGGTTCATAATCACAAATAAGACATCTTGTGTTTAGAGACTTACTTATGGTTCTCATACCAGCCTTCTTGTCTCCAATGATCTAGTTTTTTGGATGGTTCTTTCTGACATATATTGAAAGCATAGGTCTATCTCTTTTTCTATTAGCTTGATCATCATTTTTTCCTTCATTCTATTCTCCATCACTTTGTGCATCATCTTGAGCAATATTTTGATTGTCGGTATTTGCAGCCTAATGCTCGGGTGCAATGATCTTTTGCTTGGGAGCTCTACATTGTTGGTCAGGTAGAGTGTTAGGTTCTTCATTGTATACAAACCTATTGTAGTCCTTTGGTTCTTTAGTGCTTTCCTTTTCATTCTTGTCTGCAAATTCATCTATCTTTACATTTGCACTTTCAACAATTTTGTTAGAGGCTTTATTTAGACATTTATAAGCCTTTCTCTTGGTAGACTACCCTAGAAATATTCCTTTATCACTCTTGGAGTCAAATTTTCCATTTCTATCATCTTTTAAGATATAACACTAACTGCCAAAAATTTTGAAATAACTTAGATTAGGTGTGTATCCATACCAAATCTCATAAGGTGTCTTTTTGGTGTCTTTCTTCAATTGTACTTTGTTCAATGTGTAAATAGCAGTACTGACAACTTCTCTCTAGAAGATTTGGGTGATCCCTTTCTCTATCATCAGTGTCCTTGCACAATCAAATATGGATTTGTTCCTTCTTTTAGCAATTCCATTTTGTTGTGGTGTTCTTGGTGTAGAGACCTATCTTTTGATTCCATGCTCATTACAAAAGTTAGTGAATTCATCTGAAATAAATTCCCCTCCTCTATCTGACCTTAAGCATTTCAATTCTTTACCACTTTGTTTCTCAACCATTTCCTTATACCATTTAAACATCTTAAATGCTTGTGATTTATCTTTTAGAAACATGAATGTCATCATTCTAGAGTAATCATCAACAAAGAGAATAAAATATCTATCTCCATAATAACTCGTTGTCCTCATAGGTCCACATAAATCAATATGGACTAATTCTAGAATGGCATCAGATGTATGGGTTTTTATTTTGAAACTAGAATTTTTCATCTTACCTTTGTGACAATTCTTACACATGATGTTGTTAGGCTTGGTCTTCATTGGTAAGCCTCTGACATTTCTCTTTTTGCTAATCCTTATCATGTTGTCAAAGTTCACGTGTCACAATCTTTTGTGCCACAACCATATGTCTTCTTTTATATAAATTAAACAAGTGGTGTCAGTATCATTTAGATAGAATAAGTTACCTTTTGTCTTCTCACGGGTACCAATCAGATTTCCTGATTTATTGAAGATCTTTGCCTTCTTATTTTCAAATGCTACTCTGTGACCTAAATTATTCAACTGAGAAACACTCAATAGATTATAATTCAATCCATTTACCTAATAA
>MU226871.1:737092-748726 GCA_018584345.1 Thuja plicata
GTCATATGGTGAGTGCAGCCACTATCTATGATCTAGACATCATTTTTACTAACTTTAGATATGAGTGCAGTTTCTACATACCTTTCTTCATCATCATCTGAATCATCTTTTACTACCACAAACACCACCTTGATGTCTTCCTCAAATTCAATTTTAGTATCATCATCTTTGCAGTTTGCTAGGTAACTGGCCTTCTTTCCTTTTTCCTTGTAGTCTTGAGTATCTCTTCTTTCTGATTGTCGGTAGAGTCTGTAATCACCTATGTCAAACTTCTTTTCAAATGATCTGTCATTACTTCTGTCATCTTTTCTTTTGTTAGGAGATCTTGTAGCAAAGTGTCCAATCTCTTTACAATTAAAAAAAACAAGTGGTAATTTACCTTTGCCTCTCTACATTCTTCTAGCCATAAGTGCTTCGATTTCATCAAGATCTTCTTCTTCACTTTCACTATCACTATCTTTTCTCATAATGTGTTTATGAATTGATTTACTTATTTTTAAAGAATATTTGAATGCAAAATCTATGTTTGGTAAGAAACTATTATCAAATTTATTCATCTCAAATGAAATCAGTCTTCCAATCAAACTGTCCAAGTGGATTATGTGGTTTGGCATGACAGCAAGAGGGGTTCTCTCTTGACTTTCCTTTGTCACTGTGAGTTATGTGGTGATGAGTGATTTCAAGGAACTCACCTCTTTTCAGAGATAATTTAAGAACTTGCTCAAATCATTCTAGAGAGAATGATCTTATGTTATCTAGATTTTTAGTCTTGAGGCCCTCCTTCTAGCGCTACTTCTGTTGAGTTTCATTTTTACACAAGTCAATGGCTAGGATCTCAAGATTTGATTTCCTCTCTTGAAAGAATAATGAAGTTATTCCCAAGGTTCTCCAGGGTCGGGTCACAACCTACTTGGTTACTCAGTTGAAGATAAATGTGAATGTTCACGAGGAGGCCTTTGCTAGTACGTTCAAGACATCAAACTACAAAACAACTTTAGTACTTTTTTTGGTATTTCGCTATTTAACGAAGATTGGTATTTTAGCAAAAGATACATTTTTTTATTTTTTAAAGATGATTACTTTCAAATTTATGACAGAGTTTTAAATGAGTAAGGTAACAAGAAATGAAATGAAATTTCTAAAAATGAAATCCTAATGGACATAAACCATTGTCGATCTTCCCTTGCAATTTGAATGATGGAGAGATTTGGAACAAACCCACAAAGTATAGATCACATGATGTCACAATTCTATACTCGATGGATACAATCATTTGGAGAGAAAACATATTCACTCATGCAATATTTTCAAAACCTATCAAATCATGAAGCCACCAAGACACATGCACATATGAGATGGATTTATCGTAAATCCCAATGGATGATCTCTTCCATGAATTCATTACAATAAGGTAGATAGATAAAATCAAACTCTAACTAAAAGAAACGCAGATTCAAAACACAATAAATAATTGGCTCTTTGAAAATAATGAACAAGCATGCATAAATTCGTCACTTTCGCATAGATAGAAGAAATTTCACACCACGAATGAAGCACCAAATTGTAGATTTTATCACATTAGGGATCTAACCCTTTTACATTGCTTTTGATTACAATATATAGAGTTCTGATCTACAACTCTAAATGTCAAATTTAGGGCATCAGAGACTCTAAATTAATGAAAATGAACTAAAACTAAAACTTTGCTGAAGGAAAACTATTAATAACTGATACTAGATAACTTGCATGGATTTTTAATCCATTTACAATTAGTTTGTTCATTCAAGAGGGATCAAACTGAAAGAGAAAGAAGATGGGGTTTCTTTGCATGCAACTGGAGTCTTCTTCTTGATCTTGGAGTTCTCCCTTGGAATCTTCATATGAGGCTCTCCTTGAGGTGGGAATTGATAAGGGACCCTTAGTCCTTCCAAAACAAACTCTAGTTAGGCACCCATCTAATCTGAAGTTCAACTTCTATGCAAAAAAAGTGATCTCGCTGGAAACACCCTGAATTTCAGACCCCGACCTCTACTCTGAAGTTTGCCAAGTGAAAATTTAACTAAGTGTGGAACCATATTTGGGACTCCCAAAATTGTGGACTTTCGGAGGCCAAAAAACTAGCCTTGGAAAAATGGCTAAGTATGAAAAATTGTTTCTTCAAAAAAATGGCTAAGTGTCAAAAATCTTCATTTTGCAAAATTTGACTAAGTCTGGAAAAAATTTTGGGATTTTGGGGTTTCAGGATTTCAGCATTTTGGCACTTTCACCATTTCGACATTTTGGCACTTTTGGCATTTCAAAACTTTCAACATTTTGGCACTTTCAACATTTCGGCACTTTCAGCATTTCAGGATTTCAACACTTTCAGGATTTTGACATTCAGGATTTTGGGGTTGTTGACATCTCCGAAACTCCAAAAATCTCATGACTGGAAAAATGGCTAAGTCCAAAATGACCTTTTAGGATTTTCAGGTGAGCTTTACAAAATCTCTTTGCAACTTGTTGGACTTCATCATAACTAAGCAACTTCATAAATTAATCTTCCCATGTTACCTCTCCCTAAACCTGGAAGGCATGCTTCAAACTTCTGAACTTCTCTAATGCGTTTGATGATTTTCTTCATATTTTCCTTGAATTGGAACATTTACTGCAAATCATCTTTTTTGTTCACCGTGGTCATGATTATGATGAATTTTTGAACAATGTTCTTGGTAGAATATAAATTCTCTTTATTCTCATCTTCATACAACTGCAAGTCAATCCTATCAAATAATTTCCTTGTCTTATCGATTCATAATATTCCACATCAAGGTTCTCGGTTCTGTAATCACAAAGGAAACCTCATTAGAAATATTTATTGAAAACATGAAATTAAACTAGAACAACTAAGTCTACACAAAAGGAAATTACAAAAAATAACTCTAAGAAACACACCAAAAGAAAAGAAGCCAAAAGAGGGGAAAAAAAACCAAGAGTTGACTCAACCATTATCCAACTATTGGGAGCACGTGGGCCCACAATATGACTCACCAGATGCCTAATCAAATTAACCAAAAGGCTAAAAGACCCAAAAAAGGGGGTCCCCATTAGGCCAAGTGGCCAACATGCGGCGTGTGTTGTGGAACCACAACATATCTATAATTCTATTGAGAAATACTAAGTGTGATGATGTTTATTGGGTTGAAGGCTTAAAACACAACTTATTGAGTGTGGCACAGTTAAATAATAGAGGTCACTGACTTAAATTTCAAAACAAGAAGGTCAAAGTATTTGATCAGAAGGGAAGTCTGATTGCTATCGGAGGTCAATCTAAAGATAACTTATTCTAACTTGATGCATCCATAAAGAGTTGTCTATTTGCTAAGATTGAAGATGTATGGCTATGGCACAAAAGGCAATGTCATGTCAATTTTCACAACTTAATCAAAGTGGTAAAAAGAACAGAGTAAGAACTGAGAATGTAATGTGTAAGGGATGTCAAGTAGATAAGATGACTAAATCAAGCTTTACAAGCAAAACCTATACTACACAAGATATATTAGAATTGGTACACACTTATCTATGTAGTCCCATGAGAACACAAAGCTAGTATGGAGACAAATACTTCATATTGTTTATTGATGATTATTCTAGAATGATGTCGGTTATGTTTTTAAAAGAAAAATATGATGCATTTTAAATGTTTAAGGGGTACAAGGCTAGAGTTGAAAAAGAAACAGGGAGACAACTGAAATGTATGAGATCTGACTAAGGTGGAGAGTTCACATCTAATGAATTTGCACTCTTCTGCAATGAATATAGTATAAAGAGGCAAATTTTTGCACCGGGAAAACCACAATAGAATGTTGTGGATTGTGCTAGAACACTGATGTTTGAGAATGGGATTTGCAAACCTTCTGGAGAGAAGCAGTCAGCACTACTGCTTATACACTTAACCAAGTACAACTAAAGAAGGGAACTAACAAAACACCTTATGAGATTTGGTATGGACACAAATGAATGTAAGTTACTTCAAAATATTTGGAAGTAGGTATTATATTCTTAAAGATGCAAGAGATGGTAAATTTGACTCTAAAGGAGATGAATGAATATTTCTAGGATATTCTACAAAGCGCAAAACCTACAATTGTTTGAATAAGAATACTAACAAAACTATAGAAAGTGCAAACGTGAGAATTGATGAATTTGCAGAGAAGAATGATGAAGATAGAAAGAAGGAACCTAGGGATTATTAAAGATTTTTTTATGTACAAACTGAGATTCCTGATACCTTACCGAAAGAACAAACCCAGGAAGAAGATGAGAAGAGAGAGCTTCCACCGAATGATGGAAATGAAGAGATACCAACAGCTACCAAGCCTGTGTTATAAAAGTATGTAAAGAGACATCACTCACCAAGTAAATCAATGGAGATAAGACTAGTGGATATCTAACAAGAAGCAAGGTAAGACAAAACACATGTTTAATATCTGAACTTGAACTGAGAAAAGTAAAAGATGCTTTAGAAAGTGAAGATTGGATGAAATAAATTAAGGAAGAGATAGATCAAATTCAAAATAATAATACATGGACTTTGGTACCGAGAATGAAAGATAAGAATGTAATTGATACTAAGTGGATTTTAAGAAATAAACTTAATGAGCATGGTAATGTAATAAAAAATAAAGCAAGATTAGCTTGCAAGGGGTATGCACAAGAAGAAGGAATTGACTATGGTGAAACATTTGCACCTGTTGCTATAGTAGGAGTAAGGATTCTACTAGAATATGTGGCTTATAAGGGATTCAAAGTTTATCAAATGGATGTTAAGTATATATTTCTCAATGGTATTCTTGAAGAGGAAGTATATATTCAACAAGTTGAATAATTTTCTGAGAATACTAACCAAGACTTGGTATGCAAATTGCACAAAGCATTGTATGGCTTGAAACAAGCACCCCAAGAATGGTATGAAAGAATGCATTCATATCTAATCAAAATAGGATTTCAAAGAACTAGTGACAATAGAAATGTGTATTTGAAATGTGATAGTAGGAACAAAGTTTTAATTGTTGATATATTTGTTGATGACATTATCTTTGGAGGCAATGACACGTTGTTCATATCTTTTGTTGAGGAGATGAGAAAGGAGTTTGAAATGTATATGATTGGAGAGATTAAGTTCTTTCTTGTACTTCAAATTCAACAGGTAAAGGATGGTATCTATATTACACAAGACAAATATTTTAAGGAGATCCTAAAGACCTTTGGTATTGATGACTCAAAACCGGTTGGAACACTGATGGTCACTGGCTACAAGTTATCTAAAGAGGATGAGTCGCAAGTAGTTAATGAGACACTCTATCGATCCATGATTGCTAAGTTTCAATATGTAGTGCATAATAGACCCAATATTACTCATGTAGTAGGAATCATTTTATGTTTTCTTATGATCTAAAGTAAACACATACGTCTATAGTTAAGAGAACTTTCAGATATCTAAAAGGCGCTAAAGATTTTGGCCTACTACACCATAAAGGAGGATACTTTGACTTGAAATTCTATATTGATGCTAATTGGGCTGGAAACATTGATGATAGAAAGATTACAAGTGAAGGAGCTTTCTTTGTAGGAGAAATACTAGTTACATGGCTAAGCAAGAAACAAAGTTGTATATTGCAATCTAATGCCGAGGCTGAATATGATGTTGCAGCTATAAATTGTGCAAAGATTGTTTGGATGAAAAAGATAGTAGAAGGTATTCAAGAAGAGATCATTGATCTAGTCACCATCTATTATGAAAACACATGTGTTATAAACATATCAAAGAATCTTTTAATGCACTCAAAGTCCAAGCACATATCTATCAAGTATTACTACTTGAAAGAGCAAGTACAAGACAAACTTGTAATGTTGGAATATGTGAATTCAAAAGAACAGCTTGCTGATATATTCACCAAGTCACTATCAAAGGATGATTTTGAGTATCTCAGAGGAGAATTAGGGGCCCTACCTCTATCCAACATTCATTAATGTAAGAGGCATGTTGCATCAATTCTAGAACACATTAGAATATCTAAATTTTGAGTTAATGTTGAGTGATCACACTTTAGGTGATGCCTGAAGTTTTGAAAGGAACTATGTATGCAAAGAGAAATCAATACATGCAAGGTATGATTCACTACCTGAACAAGATTTTGGGAGTATGGATCTTTCGCATTATTTTCAAAGAGGGAGAAGTACGTAATTTATGACTCCACAAGGGATAAATAAGTACACAAGAGAAGTAGTCAGTACAATATGTAATTGAAGAATCCAACAGGGAGAAGTAAGAACAAGAGAGAAGTAAGTGATGAATACAATTAAAGGAGACTACATGTAAGAGGGAGAATGTAACATAAGGCAAAGAGGAAGAACAAGATAAGAGGGAGCAGATATAGTACAAAGATATCAGAGTATACAATCATCAATTGATAGTGTTTCCATCAATGCCAAAGAGGGAGATTTTTAACCAACTAATGGTAATGGTGATGAAGGCCTATTTTCAGAAGAATACAAGAAGGTAGAATGGTTAGATCAGTTTTTACTTTATCATTGATATCAATTAATTGATTTCTAGTTTATATTAAGTTTCCATATCAATCGAAGAGGAACTTAATTGGGCAGATAATAAAGATCAGACAATGATAAGGAACTATTGGTATAATTGTTTCTACTCAACATTTGATGTTGTTAAGTTGGTAAAGAAGAAAATTCAAGTCAGTAAAGGGAATAGCCTAGTTGCGAGAAGTGAAGTGTTAGTTGGTTGAGCAAATCAAAGACAATCACTGAGTGACAACCCAGCAAGGTCAGTTACCAAGAAAGGTTGGTAAATGAGTGAAGTTAGACACTGAGTGAAGATATTCACCGAAGTCACCGAGAATGGAACAAAGTATTAATAGAGATTGGATTCAAAGATTAGAAAAAATTTAATGTGAAGGAAATGAGACCAAGAAGATGCTAAGGATGAAGGCAAAGTTTGTTACAAGATCTACAGTCATGAAAATTCAAGTTCAAAATCAGTGATATAGATTAGGCGGAAATGAAAGTTGTGAGTTCCAAGAAAAGGTGCAAGTCACAACGCAAGGTTAACCACCTAATCAAGTTGCAAATACATTTTATCAATTCATTTGAGATTATCTAATGGCTGAGCGCAATTGAGGGAAAACCTAATCAATAGGATTAAGAGGCAAAATATAAGCCTATATATTGATGAGTTTGTATGTTTATACAAAGTTGTTGGTGAAGTGAATAGTTGAAGAGCTACTGAGAAGAGTAGTGAAAGAGTTGGATAACCAATACAGAGGATATATTGATGAGTTATTGGTGTCAGTAAGTTTTAGAGAGAAAACAAGGGATCTGATCAAGCAAAGCTTAGTTGTAGAATCACAAGTCAAATTAGTACATTGTTTCTTACTAACATTTGTAACCAAAAATCTCTTAACCAAGTGGACCTAACAAGTCCTTTTGCAAATCCTTGAGAAAGGTAACATTCTAGGATGAATGTTTAAGCCCTCTAACAAGGCCACTCCTAACAGGGTGAAGATCTTAACAGGTCTAAGGTAAATCCCTTAATAGGGTCACATCTAACAAATGTGCATTGTAATCTTTAAAAAGATTGGCTCTTAACCGAGCATACTTCTTTTGTGGGTGACAATTCCCATGGAGGTTTTTTAAAAATTGGTTTTCCTCATTAAATTTGGTGTTGCATGTGATTCTTGATAACTGTGAATTTTATTTTCTTATGTTATATGTTGTTGATCAAGTTTATAAAGTGTTTACAAGTTTTGGTTGCTAATTTTATTTGAATCACCAAGTTGAATCAGAGGTTTAGATTTCAATTATTAAGTTTCATTATTTTTTATTCACCCCCCCCCCACCCTCAATAAACCATCTTTAGTAGGGTAAACCAACATTGGCAATTTAGCCTAATGTGTCAAATAGAACCAAAAAGTTGCTAATGTAAGCCCAAAGTGGCATAATGTGGAAAAGGAACCAAGAGTACATAAAATGTCTTATTTTGGTTGTAGGTATGTCTAGGGGATATCTATATATCATTTGGAACCCATATATTAGGTCAGCGCATTGTAATTGGGAAAGATGTAAAAGTTGTAAAAAGTTGCTAGAGCAACTTTTGTAACTTTTCAATGTTGCATGACAACATTTGGGCAAAATGAGGAAACTTTCCTTAAGTTAGTTATGGGTCAAAAACAATGGGTGAAACATGATGGGAGGACATATTTAAGTTCTTCATGATCATTTTAAATAGGTTGGTAACATTGTGGCATGATTTCTAATAGCAAAAGTTTGGCAGTTTTATTGTATTTTTCACTGTGAACAATTTGTAACTGGATTTGTGTTTAATGGATTGAAACTGAAGATCTTTCATGATAGATAATTTTCTTAGGTCCTTTTCCTTTATTTTGTGTTTTTATGTTAATTTTTATTAAGTTTGGCGTGTGTAAAGAAAAAAAACCTAACTCTGGTCCCTATTCACTGGACTAGACAGAGTAGGGTCCAATACAATGGCTCTAACCTAAGACTCCATGGTGGGGACTATGTGGCCCTGGGAGATTGGAAGGTAGAGCATATTTATAGTTTGTTTTATTTTTTAGGGGACCAAAATATATCATTTTCTATTTTTAAACTCTTTCCCTAGGCGAGCTCTTTTAAAGCCTGGCTAGAGATCAAGAGGAATAGTTGTATGTAACTTGCAGGAAAATATTAGATGAATCAATCCAATGAATGGGGGGTTCTTGGTAGGTTCATACAGATCCTTGGTATAAATATGGAGTGTTTTTGAATTCATTTGAGTAGATCACCCTTTCAAAGATTGAAACCTAGTTTGTTTCCTTGCAAAATAGCCTAGTTAGGGTTTGGACAGTGTACGAACAACCTGAGCACCAAGACCAACAAAATATTAAGGGTTTTCCAAAAGGGTGTCCAGATCACTAATGAGTTCAGAGTGTTTTTTGGAATTTTTTTTAATGAAATCCCAAAAACCTCATAATTAGGGATAAGTGTGACCTACTAGGCAATTAGGCCTTAAAATAGAGAATCTTGAAAGTGGTGGGGAAATGAGTTCAATATCAATCAATAATGAATGTTTTGTGATTTAAATGGATGATTTATAAGCCATAGACTCCTGCAAGATGATTTTTAAAGGGATAGGAAGGTTATATATGAACTTACCCTTATGAGTTCATGGTGAAGTGTAAGCATCTTGAGTTGGCAGTGGAGCTCAAAGAGAGTAGGAGGACAGAGAGGTGAAACCTCCTAAGGTAGTAGGTTTATAGGTGGGAAAGAAACCCTAATAATTCTTGAAAGAGACTTGGTGAATAACTAGGAGCAGTTCTTAAGAGAGCCTCCCTATCAAAGTGGTATCAGATCCTAAAGATTTGGGCTAGTGTGAGTTGGATGTCTGATCGTGAATCATTTAGAGAATCTAAGATGGTGACAAATGAAGATTTTTCCAAGAAGGTTGATGACCAAGAAGAAGAGAACATATTTCTTAGAGAAATATTAGATCAGTTGGATTCGAGCTTAGGTGAAGTAGAAGTGAAGACTGGGGAAGTCGGTGAGAAGATAATTGAACAAGAAGGGAAGGGTAAAACAATGGAAGATGAGATCCAAGATCCATACCCTATCATCTAAGAAGAACCCTTTCTCAAGAACCTCAAGGATATGAATGGTAAAGAATTAGAAGGAATACCCCTTTTTAGTGGGAAATTGGAACCTGATTTGGTTATGGAGTGGATTGAAGGTCTAGAGAATCATTTTGAATGTCAAGGTGTAAGTAAAGAATAAAAGGTTAAGGTGGCCAAATCAAGTTTGATAGGGGTTTTTTTAACTTGTTGGAAGTTTGTCCAAGTTGAGAGAAATAAGGAAGGTAATAATCCCATCTCCACTTGGAAGGGCATGATATCCAAGGTCAAAGAAACATACATTCCTGAAGATTAGGAAATTCAACTCTATACGAAGAGGCAAAATTTGGGACAGAAAGAACTACATGTGAGTAACTACATGGAGGAATTCCAAAGGTTTTGTCTAAGTTCCAATGTGATAGAAGATGAACGTATCAAGGTTTCAAGATACTTGAATTGGTTAAAGTAGAGAATCCAAGAAAAGATCATTTTGTTGAGTCCTAATACAGTCCACAAGTACTATCAATTGCCACTTAAGGTGGAAGAGAAAAGAAAAAATAAGTATGAGTAAGGTAATAGGGGTAGAGGTAGAGGTAGAAATAGTAGAGGTCATAGAGGAGGTTTTGGTGGAAGAAGTGTAGACCAAAGATCCCAAAGGGATTCCAAGTTGGCAAATAAAAGTGATGATTCCAATAGCAGAGGTAGCTATAGAGGAAGGGGATCTAGAAGCAACAATAGAGGCAAGTTTGGAGGATCAGGGAGAGGATCCTATTAGAATAGTCCCAAAGGATAACTCAGAGGGGGGGGTGAATCAGTTATCAGTTACTTCATTCTCTTTCTACTTCTTTAACATTAGTGTACAACAAAGTAAATGCATAATTAGATAACATAGTACTCAACACGCAATTTGATTACGGGTAAACCAAATGGTAAAAACCCCGGTGGGAATTAGCACCCACAATAAACTATACTTTTTTGTAGTAATCCCTATTAGAAGATATTTCAACCCTATTAGGAGTTGTACAATACAATGCAATAAGTATAGTGACCTAGTTAAGGGTTAGACCCTGTTAGGAGTCTTTTACAAATAACCTTGTTAGGGGTGGTGGACTCACTGTCCAAAAGCTCACTGCTTGATGGTGAAGGCTACAACCTTCTGTATAATAGCTATGCACTATATCTTATGATGAACTATAGAGTAGACCTACTATCTTGATCAGTTCCAGTGTATTACAATCTTTCACTTCTTCACATAGACCTTTGATGAATGAACCAACTTTGATAATCTGCTCTGTACATCTTTCTTCACTTTTTATATCATTAACAATTGGTGTATCACAATTGAACTACTATAAGTATCTTCTCCAAATTAGAAGGTCATTTCAGCTCTTAGAAACACTTCATAAATATCTTAGTTGGCTTAACTAAGCATGCAAACAATATTAAGTCTGCGCAAGTCAATGTTGAACAGACGCAACACTTCACTGAGTCAGCCTCACCAAATTAACCATAACTTTGCAATCATCTTGAAACACGTTTGGCACCTTTGGATTTATATCATCAACTCATAACTAAACATGAATATACACATGCATATTTTGAAGATAGGCGCAACTCATGAAACATGTTATATACATCGGCCCTAAACAGTTATACTTCCAGAACTGTAACTGCTAATAACAGAATTGCATAACTTTACTGAAACATCATATCTGGGTCTGTGTGTATGAACATAACATAATAGACATGTAAAAAACATGTATCTATCCATGCAATTCTTCATGTCATCATTCACATAAGTTCATACAGAATTACTACTATGTATTATATGTTGTCATCAATGAAAAACATACAAACAATCAACTGCTCAGAATCAAATCTCCAACAATCTCCCCCTTTGACATTGATGGCAACATATGATATCAAAAACATCCTCTATTCATGGTGTCCTCTTTCTTTTACAATCTTCTCA
>MU226871.1:752229-773190 GCA_018584345.1 Thuja plicata
GTAATCAGATCTAAACTTCTTGACTCTTGTGGGACATTTAGATGCAAAGTGACCTATCTTATTACATGAAAAACATTTGAATGGAAGTTGTCCTTCATATTTACCTTTTCCTTTCTTTTCTCTTCTACCAATCATAGCTATGATTTCTTCAACTTCTTCTTTCTCATTGTGACTAGAGGTGTGTAAGGATTTCTTACCATGGACTATGGCTTTGAAGGCTATTTCACTTTTAGGTTCAGTCTTCAATCTTGATATCTCAAATACAGAGATTTTGCTGATTAGAGTCTCTCTCTTGAAGTTTTGTGAGAATTATATAGTTTCCTCTAGAATACTATTCTTGTTTTCATAGTCTGATGTCAAAGTAGTTAGCAACTTATCCATTATATCTTCTTCTGATATTTCACCACCATTGTTCCTGATTCCATATACTGCTTCATTTATCCTTTGATTGTAAGCTCTAATGTTCTCTTCAGGTAACATCTCAAGACTGTTGTATTTCTTCTTCCATGTCTTCCTGCATGCATTCTTTGCTTGAACATCTCCTTCAAACATGTCTTCTAAATACTTTCATATGGTATATGCTTTGTCAATTTTCTTGACTTTGGAAAATTCACTGTCAGATAAGGCACTGATTAAGGCTTCTTTGGAAATTGCATTATGTGTAAATATGTCCTTTTTCTGTTGGTAGCATCATCCTTTGTAAGGTCTTTCAAAGATGGAATTACAACCTCTTGTGTGGAAATTTCAAAGATCTCAAAGCCAATACACTGTAGATGTCTTATCATTTTTTTTTTCCAATCCAAATAATTCTCTCCATCAAACTTAGGGCTTTCTTTTCTGAAGTAAGCCATTTGACCTACCTTAATCTGTTAAGCTTCTTCTCCAAGGTACTTGGCTCTGATACCAATTGTTAGAATAGTCCCAAAGGATAACTTAGAGGGGGGGTGAATCAGTGATCAGTTACTTTAGTCTCTTTCTACTTCTTTAACATTAGTGTACAACAAAGTAAATGCATAATCAGATAACACAGTACTCAACACACAATTTGATTACGGGGAAACCAAATGGTAAAAACCCTGGTAGGAATTAGCACCCACAATAAACTATACTTGTTTGTAGTAATCCTTGTTAGAATATAGTTAAACCCTATTAGGAGTTGTACAATACAATGCAATAATTATAGTGACTTGGTTAAGGGTCGGACCCTGTTAGGAGTCTTTTACAAATAACCCTGTTAGGGGTGGTGGACTCACTGTCCAAAAACTCATTGCTTGATGGTGAAGGCTACAACCTTCTGTATAACAGATATGCACTATATTTGATGATGAACTATAGAGTAGACCTACTATGTTGATTAGTTCTAGTGTATTACAATCTTTCACTTCTTCTTCACATAGACCCTTGATGAATGAACCAACTCTGATAATCTGCTCTGTACATCTTTCTTCACTTTTCGTATCATTCACACTTGGCATATCACAATTGAAATACTATAATTATCTTTTCCAAATTAGAAGGTCATGTCATCTCTTAGAAACACTTCATCAATATATTATTTGGCTTAACTAAGCATGCAAACAATATTAAGTCCATGCAAGTCAATGTTGAACATACGTGACGCTTCACTGAGTCGGCCTCACCAAATTAACCATAACTTTGCAATTATCTTGAAACATGTTTGGCGCCTTTGGATTTATATCATCAACTCATAACTAAACATGAATATACACACGCATATCCTGAAGATAGGCACAACTCATGAAACATTTTATATACGTCAGCCTTAAACAGTTATACTTCCAGAACTGTAACTGCTAATAACAGAATTGCATAACTTTACTAAAACATCATATTCGGGTCTGTGTGTATGAACATAACATAATAAACATGTCAAAAACATGTATCTATCCATGCAATTCTTCATGTCATCATTCACATAAGTTCATACAGAATTACTACTATGTATTATATGTTGTCATCAATGACAAACATACAAACAATCAACCGCTCCGAATCAAATCTCCAACAGATCCTACTTCTCCACAATGAAATGTTACAATTTCGATCAAGTTTGGAACCCTAACTATAGATCCCCTAAGAATTATTCTTCATCCCAATGAGTGAATAGGAGGATAAATTATGTGTAAGAGGACACTAAAAGTGTAATGTCACCCGAGGTGAATTTAAACACAGAGGTTGGAGAGAATCTAATGATCAAAAGAGTCTTGATAAAGGAACATGTGAAGGAGGAGCCAACCCAAAGGAGATCCTTGTTTAGGATAAATTGGAAGATCATGGGCAAAGTGTGCATAGTTTTTTTGGATTCAAGGTCCATAGATAACATAGTATTAGAAGAGGCAGTAATCAAGTTGAAATTTCAAAGAATCCCTTATAGTAACCCTATAGGGTTACTTAGCTAAATAAAGGGCAACATATTTTAGTGAATGAGAAAACTTGTGTGGATTTTACCATAGGGGGTAACAAAGACAAGATCTTGTGTGATATATTTCCAATGGATTCATTCCACCTACTATTGGCAGGACATGTAAATATGATAGAAAAGCAGTCCATCATGGAGAGAAGAACTCATACTCCTTCCAAAAAGATTGAGTTACTTATAAGATATAGTCTATAGGAGATAGATAATAAGGTAAGTATAGTGGCCCTAATGTGTTTCTAGTGGGTGAAAAGGAGTTCTTGGATACTCTCAAAAAGGAGAGATTTGGGTTTGCAGTGATTGTGCAACCAAAAGAGAGGAAGAAATATTATAAGACAGTGGACATTCCTGCAGAGGTACAAACCTTGTTAGATCAATTCAAGGACATTATAAGTGATGGAAGCCCTGCTAATTTACCTCCAAAAAGATAAATAAGTCATCAAATAGATCTCATTCTAGGGGCTTCCTTCCCTAAAAAATCTCCTTACAAGATGACTCTCGATAAAAATAAAGAAGTGGAAAAGCAAGTTCATGAGCTTCTTGATAATGGACTAATAAAGAAAATCATTGGCCCATGTGTAGTTCCAACAGTTCTGGCACCCAAGAAAGGAGGAACATGGAGATTATGTATGGACTCCAGAGCCATCAATATGATTAATATTAGTTATAGGTTCCCTATACCTATAATCGAGGACCTTATGGATTGTTTAGGGGGTTCACATTACTTCACTAATATAGACCTTAAGATTGGCTATCATCAAATTTGAATCAAGGAGGCAGATGAGTGGAAAACTTAATATTGGTAAATGAAGTCCTCAAATATTTTATTGGTAAATGTTTAGTTGTTTATTTAGATGATATCTTATTTTTTAACAAAACTAAAGAGAATCATCTTAAGCATTTAGATATTGTACTCAAAAAGTTGCATGAAGAACAACTAACCATAAATTTGGAAAAATGTGATTTTATGAAGCAAGAGCTTGTCTATTTGGGATTTGTGGTCTCAAAAGGAGATTTGAAGATAGATGCATCAAAGGTGGAAGAAATATTAAACTGGCCTACTCCCAAGTCAACTAGTGAAGTAAGGAGTTTTCATGGACTGGTCACTTCTATAGAAAGTTTATCGGGAACTTTAGTGAAATTTGTGCTCCCATATTAGATACAATCAAATGAGGTATAAAAGCCAATTTTCAATGGAAAATGGAAGAAGAGAAGGGATTCTAAGTTTTGAAGAAAAAGGAAGCCATACAACCTATATTAGTATTACCTATTTTTGACAAACTCTTCACTATAAAATGTGATGCAAGCAACATTGAAGTTGGGGCAGTTTGAGCCAAGATAATAGACCAGTGGAATTTTCCCATGAAAAGATTAATGAAGCTAAGAAAAGGTATTGATCCTATGAATTAGAGTTATATACACTTGTTCAATCACTTAGCAAATGTAGGCATTATCTATTGCCTAAAGAGTTTGTTGTTTACACTGATAATCAAGCACTTACTTTCCTTAACTCTCAGGATAAGTTGAGTCATAGACACATAAAATGGGTAGAGTATCTGCAGTCTTATACATTCATAATAAAACATAAGAAGGGGAAGTGTAACAAGGTTGCTGATGATTTGAGTAGAAGGCTACTCACTGTCTAGGAAATGCAGTTGAAAAGCATAGGATTTTATATTTTAAGGACATATACAAGGAGGATGAAGATTTTGCAGAAGCTTATAAGGTATGCCAAAATTTCCATAATCATTTTCACAATGAACATGTAGATTATAATTTGCAAGATAGAGTTTTGTTTAAGGGTGGACAGTTGTGTCTTCCAAAAGGATCAATGAGGGATAATTTAATTTAGGAGAAGCATAATAGTAGTTTAAGTGGTCACTTTGGTTTGAACAAGACTTTAGAATTGGTTCAAAGGTTCTATTACTGGCCTAAAATATAGAAAGATACAAGGAAGTATGTTGAACAGTGCACCATATATCAGAAGGCTAAGGGAACCTCCTAAAATTTTGGTCTTTATCACCCATTTCCAATTCCCAACAGGCCATGGGAATGTGTAAGTATGGACTTTATTATTGGTTTTCCCAAAACAAAGACTGGTTTTGATAGTATTTATGTTGTTATAGACAGGTTTAGTAAAATGATTCATTTCATTCCTTGCAAGGTGACTCATTATAACAGTCATATAGGTCATTTATTTTTCAAAGAAGTTATTAGAATTCATGGACTACCAGTCAGTATAATGTTAGATAGGGATACATAGTTCATTGGTAATTTTTGGAAAACCTTATGGAAAAGGTTGGGCACCAACTTAGCTTTTGGGTCTTCTTACCATCCCAAAATATATGGGAAGATAGAAGTGGTCAATATGACCCTTGGAAACCTCTTAAGATGTTTGACTAAGGAGTATAGGAAAGCTTGGGATCAAGTGATCCATCAAGAATAATTTGCATATAATGATACTATGAATAGAAAAATAGGGAGAAGCCCTTTTGAAGTGGTATATTTTCTATATCCAAGAGGTGTACTAGAACTCAGAGACCTTGGAAACATGGAAAGAATGAGTTGGCATGCTGATTATTTGGCACAATCCATGAAAGAAGTTCATGAACAAGTCAAGAAAACTCTGACTGAGAACACTAAAAAAATAAAGGATAAGGTTGGTGTTAAGAGGAGGGATATATAGTTTAAGATTGGAGAATAGGTCATGGTCCATCTGAACAAGGCTAGACTTCATAAAGGAATTCCAAGTAAACTAAAAATGAGAAGAATATGTCCCTGTAAACTACTAGACAAATATAGCACCAATGCCTATAAGGTGGATTTACCAAAATACATAGCTCTCTCCCATGTCTTTAATGTAGTAGACCTGGTGCAGTATAAAGGTCCTAGCCCTGAGGGAATTGAACTAGTTCCTAATGTTGCAGAGATGGTCACTGCCAGGACCTTACCTCCCCAAACCAAGCCTCACGCAGCGAAGGTGTTAGATTCAAGGGTTTCAAAGAAGACTAGACATAGGAATTGCATGGACCATCTGATCAAGTGTGAAAATATTCCTAAAGAAGAATCTACTTGGGAACTTGAAGGTGATTTCAAAAATTTAGGAATTAATCTTTCACTATTGCCACCTAATGTGACTTAAGCCCCTTTCATTTAGGGGAGAATGGTGCAATAGCACCTAGGGGTTATATGATTTTCAACCCTCAAATTTTGGTGTGAGATATTCAATTAGGATATTAGTGTGATTAAGGGCTATTCAAGATTCCAATAGGTATATTTTTGGGATTGTTGTGTTTTGTTGTGGAAATTTAGCCTAATGTGTCAAATAGACCCAAAAAGTTGCTAATGTAAGCCCAAAGTGGCATAATGTGGAGAAGGCACAAAGAGTGCATAAAATGTCTTATTTTGGTTTTATTTATGTCTAGGGGATGTCTATATATCATTTAAAACCCATATATTAGGTCAGTGCATTGTAATTGGGAAAGATGTAAAAGTTGCAAAAAGTTGCTAGAGCAACTTTTCAATGTTACATGACAACATTTGGGCAAAATGAGGAAACTTGCCCGAAGTTAGTTATGGGTTAGAACCAATGGGGGATAAATTATGTGAGGACATATTTAAGGTCTTCTTGAGCATTTTAAATAGGTTGGTAACATTCTGGCATGATTTCCAATAACAAAATTCTAGTAGTTTTCTAGTATTTTTGCACTGTGAACAGTTTGTAACTGGATTCATGTTTAATGGATTGAAACTGAAGATCTTTCATGGTAGATAATTATCTTATTTCCTTTTCCTTTATTTCTTTGTGTTTGTTTTTATTTTTATTAATTTTTGTGTGTGTAAATAAAAAACCTAACTCTGGTCCGTGTTCACTAGACTGGATAGAGTAGGGTCTAATAAAATGGATCTAACCTAAGAATCCATGGTGGGGACTACAAAACCATGGGATATTGTAAGGTAGAGCCCATTTATAAAAAAATTTCTTTTTTAGGAGACCATAAGATGTCATTTTCTATTTTTAAACTCTTTCCCTAGGCGAGCTGTGTTATAGCCCGGCTAGGGATCAAGAGGAACAATTGTTTGTAACTTGCAAGAGAAGATTGGATGAATTAATCCAATGACTTTGGGATTTTTGGTAGGTTCATACAAATCCTTGGTAGAAATATTAAGGGTTTTTGAATCCATTTGAGTATAGATCCCTTTGAAAGATTGAAACCTAGTTTGTTTCCTTGCAAAATAGCCTAGTTAGGATTTGGACAATGTACAGACAGCCTGAGCACCAAGAAAAACAAAATCTTAAGGGTCTTCCAAAAGGGTGTCCAAATCACCGATGATTTCATAGGGTTTTTTGGAATTTTTTTGAATGAAATCCCAAAAACCTCAGAATTAGGGCTAATTATGACCTACTCTGCTAGTAGGCCTTAAAAATAGGGAATCTTTAAAGTGATGGGGAAATGAGTTCAAGATCAATCAAGAAGGATTGTTTGGCTATTAAAATGGATCATTTACAAGTCCTAGACTCCTGCAAGGTGATTTTGAAAGGGCTAGGAAGGTGGTAGTTGAACTTACCCTTGTGAGTTCATCGTGAAGTGTGAGAATATTGAATTGGTAGTGGAGCTCTAGGAGAGTAGGAGGACAGAGAGTTGAAACCTCCTAAGGTAGTAGGATTCTAGGTGAGAAAAAAACACAAATAATTCCTAAAAGATACTTGGTGAATAACTAGGATTAGTTCTTAAGAGAGCCTCTCTATCAGACCTTCAGGGTCCTAGGCCCTTTCCTTTCCATCTATAAAATTATATACTTCCTTTAAATAACTCTAAACTTGTTCAATACAACTAGAACCAATAGAATACCCTACAAATTTTACCACATGGGGCATGAAATTTCCATTTTCCTTGGCCCATTTAATTCCCTTTTGAACCACATCAACTACCAAGTAAGCTCTAGAAAATAAACTCTATTAGAAACAAAAATTGGTAGTTTATGAGGGGCCTTCTTGCACCCATAAAATTTAATAATATTTTGATCACCAAGTGCCCTCAATATCTACACAACAAATAATTCATGAAAAGTCTTGTAATTACACTCTCTACTTTTCTTATCCCACACCCTACAACATAGTTTAACTAGGAGTATGCTTCCTTGATCATCCATCGTGGTCAATTTCATGGAGAGCCTGAACACATTTCTATTTTTGGAATAGGATTAGATGGCACAATAGAGAATAATTTTTAAAAGTTATACTAGTCTTCCAGTGGACTAATTGGTTGTGTAAAAATTTTATAATCTCAATAGAAATATCAAATTCTAGTTTGACATTGGGATTCTGAATTCTCATTGACGTATACATCAAATCTATTGGCAGTCTTGATCTATGATTATTTCCATAAAACTGGCACCACCCATGATATGTTTTCTAAAATAAATCCATAAATTCCATTGTAGGAAATAGATCCTTATCAATAACCATCATTGGTTTGTTATTATGTCCCCTCTTCTTGAAATAAGCTACCTCCCATAGCCCCATTCTCTTTACCATCCTTTCATAGTCCACTGGGTACCCCTCCCTATCAATTCTAGTAAGTGTTTGCTTGTTCAAACCAAAAAATTCAATGATACATGATCTAGAAACAACACGAATTGGGTTTTTGTCTACCCCTCTGACCATTCTAGTTTATTGTTTGTAATTACAGGCCAATTGGTCAATAAAGTCAACATCTATGAGCACATTTGGCACAATGGATTTTGCTAGGTCAAGCTTTCAGGGGTTAGACCTAGGCACTTTATCATCCCTATTATTGTATAAATACCAAAACAGGGACCTACCGGTATGTGGTATATTATCATCCCAACATTCAGACCATAAATCCCTTAAAATGACCATTGTTCCAGTATTAGCAGACCCAGGAAATGCATCTAGGACTTTTTCTAAAGGGACTTTTTGTATCTCACCCTTTTCTTCCTCTTTAACCTTTCTCTTAGGAATTTTATAAAATAAAATTTGAGCTACAAGTAGAAAGGTTAACTTAATGATTTCTTCCAAGCCTTCTGCAACTGACGGTGAACTTCTTCTCACCACTTTGCTTTTGTCCCAAAAAATGTTTGAAGTTTGATTATCACTTGTATTATTTTAATTCATGCTCTAGCTCTTTTAATTATGAGCTCATAAGCATTTAATTCTCATCACACTTTGACATGTGTGTTCTGTCACTGCAGCAAAATGATAAACAACTCATTTTAGTATCTCTTTTTCTACACCACAAATGTCTTTTATTCATATCTACGAAATGGTGACTATTTCACCAATTCGCAATTGGTAATTATGATCTTTGGAAAATGGTGAGGACTTCATCATTTCACAACCTTTATTTTATGTCCTTTGCAAAACAAAGATGGGTTTTCCATTTTGCAAATCTTATTTTATGTCTTTGTGAAATAGTGATGGGTTCACTATTTTGCAACCCTTGTTTTTTGTCTTTGCAAAATAGCGATGGCTTCGCTATTTCGTAACCCTTTTTATGTCTATGAAACAACGAACAATGTAGGAACCAATGTTATATTTTCCTCTCTTAATTATTTTTCATTTATGAATCATGAAATCTTATTGTTAGGTATTTTCCTATGCATTTTATGAGGTATTTAAATATAACCTACAATCTGATATTAGAATAAATATGCTTCACAACTTTAATGTTCTAATGTATACAAATCTTTTGGGCAAAGATAGGCATTATATTTGGGCTACTGTTGTGGTGAAACTTCATAACAAAACTTTAGTAACTTTACCAAATTTTGGTGATGAATAACGTGGTTCACTAGGAAAAGGTCTTATAGTTCATATATATGGTCAAAATTTTGAGGTTCCAACAAACAGATTGGAAAGTTCTCAAAGTACACCAAGCTTTGTGCTCAAAATCTCCAAGTGATCAATGGTAGTGGGATGTTAGGTTTTTAGGTACATCAATTATAAATTAAGGTCGTATACGGTGGTAATTAACTAATTATATGTCATTTTTGAATTTCAATTTTATTATATAGTTGGTTCAGAGTGGGATGCACTACATTTGTACCTCGCAAACAATCTTGATTGGATGATGGTATGGATTGAACAATTTAAACAATCTTTCCACGCATTAACATGGGAAGGTGTGGCTTCATTGGTTAAAGAAGCTCATCATAATAGAGATTCCAATGTTACACCAAGGGAAATTGATTAAGAAAATGGTTTAAGAGATAAACAGGTACGTATAAATATATTAATCGCCCAAACTATTTAATTATTTTCAATTATATTTATGTATATATATATGTTAAGTTTTTTTTTCTTTGCATACATTCTTCCAAGAATAAATATGTTTATCAATTGATGACGCAATAATTTTTACATATTGCAGGTGAAACACTACAAGGCTATGTGGTGCAATGGTCATAAATTTTGAATCAAAAAGTTGGATGGCACAAAGAAAAATCTTGATTTTGGGATAACTGCAGTCTTTCAGGTGACTAATGTTTCATCTAGAAGCAACATACATACAAAAGTCTTAGAAAAGTGATACTATGGGATTTGGGATGATATAATTGAGGGGAACTTTAAGTCCTTCAAATTAGTTATGTTTGTCATCCAATGGTATAGGATATAATTGAATGAAACATGATCCAAAGATAACTGTTATTGAACATGATAATGGATTGACCATGGTTAATACAAGGTCGATCGAGCGAGATAGAAAAGAGCCCTATGTTCTTCCAAGACAATATGAGATGGTATTTTACTCAGAGGTTCCAAGTAAACCAGGCTGGTCATCTGTTGTTAGACATGATCCAAGAGGAAGTTCGATAAAGTATAATGTGGTTGAAGAAGAAGATACCAAAGAACTAGAAGATGATGTAGATGATGATCAGGATCAACAGTTAGTTGATTATGTGCCTGACGAAGATGGAGAACAAGAGGAACTAGGTCATGATGATGTAGGAGTTAATGTTCATGAAGATTATATCCTTATGGATGATGACATTAACAAAACTGATATCAGTTATGACTATGATGATATGACCAGTCCTTACAATGTCGAATCCAGATTGAATGATATAGACACAAAGTTGGATGAAGAAGAAGATCAATGAGATTCAAGTGTATGAGTTATGTGATTATATTATCTATTTGATATTGATTTCTTGATATAATTATATTTGACTTGCTATGGTCGCATAACTAATTCATGATGTTTTTAATTTTTATGCCATTACATAATTAATTCATGATGTTTTTAATTTTAATGTCATTACATAATTAATTCATGATTTTTAATATTTATGCCATTACACAATTAATTAATGATGTACTTTTTAATGTTATTAATTCATGATTTTACAACTATTGTAGCTCTCCTAGAAATATCCATATGATCAAATCCTAATTTCCCTATGCCTATTTATGATTAGATATTACTTAATCATATCTTTGGTTATTTCATTGCTAAAAAAATTGGTGTTTCCTCCTGTTGACCCCACATAGTGACATGTGAATGGGGCCAACGTTGAATTTTTTTCAATTTCTGCACGTATGGAGTGAAACTTTATGTGGTTGACCTAGACACATGCGTTGATGATATGGGAGGTTTTAGAGACTCAAACATGAGGCCATGCTATATAAAGGCATATTTTCCTTCCTCAAAATAAAATTTTCCTTATTCGTCATCTCTTTTCATATATTTTTCTTAGCATTTCTTTGGTTAATGGTTCAAAAGAAGAGGCTCTATGAACCTCGCCTTAGATCTATTACACATTATTTTGTGCATTTTCATTAGCAATTAATATTTAGATGATCTTAAAAATCTGAATGAATATTTAGATGATCTTTAAAAATCTCAATGAATATAAAGATGATAATAGGAAGCTAAAAAATTAAGTATATTTTGTGTATAGAACCTAAACCACAAGTTTTGTCACTCTAATGCTAAAACCAAGTCAAATTAACCCCTAACACCTATTGGTAGAAGAAGAAGATGTTGAATAACTAGAAGATGATGTAGATGATGATTAGGATCAACATAATAGTTAGTTGATGATGTGTCTGACGGAGATGTTGAAGACGAGGAACTAGATCATGATGATGTAGGAGTTAATGTTCATGAAGATGATATCCTTGTGGATGATGAAATTATCAAAACTGATATTAGTGATTATGATGATGACATGACTAATCTCTACAATTTCTAATCTATATTGGATGATAGAGACACTTATTTGGATGAAGAATAAAATCAATGACATTCATATGTATGAGTTATGTGATTATATTATCTATTTATATTGATTTCTTGATAGAATTATATTTGACTTACATGGTTACATAGTTAATTCATGATGTTTTTATTTTTTTCCATTACATAATTAATTCATGATGCTTTTAATTTTTATGTCATTACATAATTAATTCATGATGTACTTTTTAATGTTGTTAATTCATGATGTTACAACTATTGTATCTCTCCTAGAAATTTCCATATGATCAAATCATAATTTCTCTATGCCTATTTATGATTAGATATTATTTTATCATATCTTTGGTTATTTCATTCCTAAAAAAATTGGTGTTTCCTCATGTTGACCCTGCATAGTGACATGTGAATGGGGCCAACGTTGAATTTTTTAATTTGTGCACGTATGGAGTGAAACTTGACATGGTTAGCCTAGACGCATGCATTGATAATATGAGAGGGTTTCGAGACTCAAACATGAGGTCATGTTATATAAATTCATCTCGTCCTTCCTAATAATAAATGTTGCCTTATCCTTTGTCTCTTTGATATATTATTCTTAGTATTTCTTTGGTTAATGGTTTCAAAAGATGAGGCTCTCTGAGCCTTACCTTGGATCGATTACACATCAGTTTGTGCATTTTCATTAGCAATGAATATTTAGATGATCTTTAAAAAGATTAACGAATATAAAGATGATAATAGGAAGCTAAAAAAATGAGTATAATTTGTTTAGGGATCCTAAACCAAAAGGTTTGTCACTCTAATGCTAAACTAAGTCAAATTAACCCCTAACACCTATTGGTGGAAGAAGATACTGAAGAACTAGAATATTATGTAAATGATGATCAAGATCAACAGTTAGTTGATGACATGCCTGACATAGATGTCAAAGAAGAGGAACTAGATCATGATGATGTAGGAGTTAATTTTCATGAAAATGATATCTATGTGGATGATGACTTCAAAACTAATAACAATGACAACAATGATGATAGGACCAATCCTTACAATGTCAAATTTATATTGGATGATACCGACAAAGAGTTACAAGTTTCCTTATTCTTCAAGTTGAATCTTGTCCTTCCTAATAATACATGTTTCCTTATTCTTAGTCTCTTTCATATATTATTCTTATCATTTCTTTGGTTAATGGTTTCAAAAGATAAGGCTCTCTGAGCCTCACCTTGGATCTATTACACATCAGTTTGTACATTTTCATTAGCAATGAATATTTAGATGATCTTTTAAAAAGTCATTGAATATAAACTTGGTCCAATCTCACATTATTCCCTTAGGTAATTATCCATTTCCTCCAAGTTGAATGGAACCTTTTGTACCAATGCATATTTTTTTTCCTACCCTCATGGATCAAGACTTGACATCACCTTAACAATTGTCTTTATGTCATAGCGTATCTTTGAAGTGCCTTTGGCATGCTTTACATGTGTCAATATCAACTAGAGTGAATATATTTTTAAAGTCTCCTAACACATATTATGACAAGAAAATGACTCATTTGGATTAAGGATTACTTTCCTAAACCATTCCTTCATACATAATTTAAATTTTTGTGTGTGTGCAAGAGCACAACATAGCATACTACACTAAGACCCTAACTAGAGAGTTGCATTGAGAACCATTGCATCCATCTCTTGAGTGGAGATTTGCAAGACTTCACTGGACAAGTCTTGCAAGGCCATTGATTTGAGGAGGAAGAATAGGAACCATTTGGCAAGAGGAAAGCTTGAGTGAGAGGTAAGGGCACTCAGAAAGGAAAAATCAACCAAGGGACAAACCCAAGTACTACCCAGTAATGGTGTCTGGTTAGTTTGAACAGCCAAGCTTTGAGATGTTCAATCAGTTGGGTGGCCATTTTTGGCTTGTGAACTATAATTTTTGTATCTATCTTAGCATATTTTTCTACTATAAGATTGAATGGAATTCTCATCACATAACAAAACACGAAGTTCACTAGGTTTTAAATTTATAAACTTCAATAAAATAAATTTACATATTGAGGTTCACAAAAGATCAAAGGGACTGAAAACAATACATGGTCCTTGAGTGAAATGAAAAATGCCTAGTGCATGTCCATAAGAGAATGTATAGAAGTACAAAAGATGAAAAAAATACAAGGATCCATTTGAAACTTTTGAATATTTCACTGGCTCATCCAAACCTTCAAAAGATCAATACAAATGCCAGTACTAGGGAAAAACCGAAAGAGAACACTAATGAAAAAGGCCTTTTTTCAACTTCCAGAAGAGTATAAATGCTTCGAAGATGTTGTGGGTATCTGGAAAATGGTGAAGGAATGTTGGATAGGGAGGGACCCATTTACTCTTTCCATTTAGAAATATACTGAAAATATGGTTGCAGTGGAGGCTATTTCATTTGTTTCAATAATTTTTGTAATTAGTTAGTCTCCCTGGTAATTCGGTTAGGGAATTTCATACTGTATTTTATATGATATGCACTTCTCAATATGTTAGTTAATTTAATCAAATCTACAAATAATTGAATGGTAGATAATATAATTGAAATGTTAAATATATATACTCTATTTCATAAAATAATATTTAGCTATGCAAATTTGTTTTAGATATTTAGTGAATGTTATTCTACGCATAAACTGTTAATTACATTTTGATTCTATATTATGTTGATTGGGTATCTATAAAATTGATTAAACAATTATAAATCAGATTAGGTATAAAACAATAGAAGTTGGTTTTTAAATTGCCACATTGTATATTTATGTTTAGCTAGATCTAATTTGATCTTTAGTTGTTGACCACTCAGCCTAGAATTGCTAAAAGAAGGAAACAAAGAAGTATTTGATTGTTTTTCGAGACACAAATTTTAACCACAATAATTCTCAACAAAATTTTAACATGTAATGAGAGTATATGTAAAGTTTTAGCATAAAGATCACTTACATTATAGATTGTGAAATACTTTTATGATGAAAAACTTCTTTATTGTTGTCTCCTAAAGATTTACTGTATAGTACATTGAAAAAATTAAGAGTTGATTAGAGCTTAAAATTGTTAATTATCAAAATATAATGTACAACTTGTTTAGATGAAGAGTAGTGATTCCTAACATTACCAATGCTCTCAATAGTATATTATATCGCACCACTATATTATTAAATATTAGTTTCAAATGATAATGTAGCATTCCATTGTAGATTATAGGTTCTTATATAATGGATTATGTTTACAAGGTTTGTCATTTATTTTAGTTGTTATCCTAACTTAAGTTTGAGTGAAAGTAATTGCAAGCACAATCATTGTCATTTAAAATTTATCTTATTATTAGTATATATTACCTGATTGTTTACTTCTTTATTCATTTTCATATCATAGTGTACATTAAGAACACAAGTATAGGACATAAAAACTAAAGGGGGGAAAGATGGTTTAGAAAATGATACTCCAATTGTTCTTTATTTAGCTGCAAAAAATAAAAGTTATTGTAATCATATTTTTGACAACCATATTTTTGATAATATATTTATGAATGTTAAAAACTGATATTTTTGACAAGCATATTACTTATAATATGTTTACTTTTGTAACTTCAAACATGACTATGTTTCTATGTGCTCTTGCATTTAATGTATGCATAGAACAACCAATGAATCTTTTTCATTCCTCTTTATATATCACTTTTTAAGTAATTACTCTTTCTATATAAGAAAGAATGATTAAGTTAATTGCTTTCCAATTCCATTTTTTCCTTTTTCCTCTTTGTATCTCATGTACTCAGTGACTAGCTTACTGCACTAGTGTCTTGTTGATCATACCTTTATACATTCCTCATACATATATCATTGTTTTATGTTTATTAGATGTATCATTGGCATTTCTACCTCATTTATTGTATCACCTGTAGAGATATGGCTTATCATTTAGTTTCTCTAGCTATTGGCACTATGAACAACCAAGCTACATCTTCCTTTAGTTATCACAATACTTAGAGGTACATTTTATTATCTAGAGATACTTAGAGTATGTATTTCCACATTTTATTTCCTTACTCCAGATGAAAAGCATGAAGTTTTTGAATAGGTAATGGTTACAGTAACAAACCAATTTGGTGTTGACATAAACCTAGAAGCATCATATGAATGGATGTTTTCTCCACTACAATTTGCAGCAAGCCTTGGGCCCAGAAACGTTGCTTCCATACAAAGGGTTATTTTGAGGGCTAGAAGGGTTTACAGTTGTAGAGAATTGCCTTTATAAATGTTGTTGTTTTTTTAAGGGTTAGAGGGACTGGACAAGAAACTTCTAGGAACCATGTTATGGATCCGTTGGACAATACTAGAATTCATCCAAATTCATATGAACTAGCCAAGAAAAGGGTTGAGGTCATATATTGTTCTACAAAAATAGCACCATACTGAACAGAGTGTTAATAATTTTGTATATTTAAAAAAAAAATATTGGCTATGGCTTCTTACCCATAAAAAAAACAATAGCAATACTTCTATGACATTTTAATCATATAATGGTTGTCATGTCTTACAGTTCCTATTAGATAAAGAGTCAAGAGAGAGTATTATCCTTCCAGGATTGAAATGACCTACCCACTTGATGCTAACTCTAAAAATATTTGATGGAGTTTATGGTGACAAGGATATTGTGGAGAGATGAAAAGACCATAGGGATTTTGCTAACTTCCTTCGACTTGGGAAAACACTTTCGATTGGGGAGGAGACATTTGAAGATCTTGATGCGGTTTTCTCAACACAATATTAAGTATATCATGACTCGGAATTTTTGAATTCATGGCTTAAAATTTAATTTGAAGGCTTGAATGTTTTTACTGAGTTTGTAAATTTGAAAATGTAGGTCATTGATAGATATGTAGATCCACTCATTAGCAAGTTGAATTCAATCCTTGATTACAAGAAATTAAGGAGAGGAACATAAGTAGAGTTTGATGATGCACTACAAAAGGAAAAATATGAAAATCCAACAAGAATTCCATATTATATATATATTTCACATGAACTATTTCTATACAAAGGGATATTTTGAGGGATGGAAGGGTTTACAGCAAAGAATAATATTTATAAATGTTGTTGGTTTTTTAAGGGTTAGAGGGATTGGACAAGCAGCTTCTAGGAACCATGTTATGGATATATTGGACGACACTAGAATTCATCCAAAGTTATATGAACCAGCCACTAAATCGGTTGAGGACATATATTTTGAAGATGTTGGAAATGATATAGCTGGTATGGATGTGGAAATACAAGAAACGGTTATTGAACATGTCAAAAATATACCCTTCTATCAAAGGCCCTTGATATTGATGAATATGCTATAAGTGTAGAACAACGGACAACCAATAAAAATTGGAAAAACCCTTGTTGACATAAAGAATGAATTGTAACATGGATTTAAGGATTTTTTATCACCATATAAAGAAGGTATTGGCTAAATGGACAACTAAATAGCCCCTTGGTAAGATACACATTTTAGTTTGTTGTTTATTCATTGTCATGCAATGTCTAAACAACAAATTGGCAATGTCTAAACAGTAAACTAAAATGTGAGCTTGAAAAAAGAGCTTTCAAACCTCGGATGATTGTGCATCCATGCTTCTTAACTATTTTAGAGGATGAAACCATTAAGGTATGTTTTCAATTATAAAGGAATTAAGTTTTCTGTAAGAAAAGTGATTAAGTATATTAATGTAGAACAAAATTATGCAACTATAGAAATTCTTTAATGACATTTTAATCATAAAGGGGAAGGGGAGGAAGTGGTGGTGGCAGTAGAAGTGCTAGTTGGAATGAAGGAAGAGATGGTGGTTTTGATAGAGGTGGAAATGAGGGAAGGGGTGGAGGTATGAGAGGTAGGTGGAATGGGGATGGAAGAAATAGATGGGGAAGAAATGATGGAAGAGTTATATGGTCTGGAAGGGGTTCCAATGAATCAAATATTAACAATATGTAGGAGCAAAATTCTTTTTATGCATGGGGATCAAAAACTAAGGAATGGGGCAGCAATTCTAGCATCAGAATTCTTGAATCTCTTGCCAAAGGAGCTTGGACTATGAGCTCTAGGGAAATTAATTTGGATATGAGGAAGTGATGGGTGGGATACTGTGAAATTGAGTGATGGCTGGAATTCTTCTAAAGTTAGTGATCATGATCCTACATTAAATGATAGTACAGGCCAACAAGAGGGTCCTAGTAAAGGTGGTGATGACATGTTGAACACATCAAAAGATTGGGCTAAAAAGGGATCATGCAGTTGTAGTTAGTAATGGGATTTTTAGAGGTAGTGATTGGGAGTCATAAGATGGCATTGTAAAATAACATAATCCATGCATTGATTTAACTCAAGTTTGACTTCCTTGTCAGTTTAACTTAAGTTCCAAGTCCACTATAATGTATAGGTTTTGATGACATTAGAATGGATGATCATGTTCAAAATTATTACAAATAATCAATGTAGTTTTCTATAATTTCAATTTTTTGAGAGTTGTATTAAGTACTTAATCTAATTATATTGAGGTTCATGGTTGTTGACCCATTGTATTATTAATTATTAATTGATTCAAAGTTTATACTATTTTATGTACTATTGAGATTACTTAATTAATGGAATTGGCATAATTTTTTCTTTTGTATAATTACAAGGGAGAAAATATTATTAGCTTTGAATTTACATCCACTTTCCTTCTAGCTTTGTTTTTGGAGCTATATGATACTTCAAATTCTCTATTTCTACATTTTCCTTATTTTTGTGTCATCCTTCTTGCTATTGGATGTGGTTATCTACAATCGACTCCCTTTCTCTTTGATAATGTGCACCTTTTCTCTCTACTTCCTTCTATCATTTTTATTCATAGGATCTTCCTTGTCAGCTTTTGTCATTCTGATACTCACTAACATAGTGGGGATAGAAGAGCATGGAAAAAAATATGGAAAATATGTTTTCATTGAATGATCTCTAAACTATGTATAAGGAAATGTTGTCACATTCCTCTTATTTCAAATCTACTATAGACAATAATTTGATTTTACCAACCCATATATGTTTTGGTTTGGCTCAAATTGTGGTCCCTTGAATTTTCAAAGATGCCCTTACACTTATTTGGGGTCATCAATTATTTTTATTCTCCATTATGAACTATTCAAATTAGTCATCAGGATTATGACATTATGGCCCAGTCTACCTAAAGGGCCACCTATGGTAAGTGCTATCTAATTTTTGGGTTTTATTTTCCAAATATTATTATATAATTTTTTAAAAAAATCTTGAATAATTTTTTTTAAACTATAGGGTTTCATCGAAATTGTGATGTCAATAGCCTGACAAACCGCAAAAATGTGCGACGAGGTTGTTGTACTTAGGACATTTTTTTCGTCGTGATGACAAGGAAATTTTCCTCCACCTCGTCATAAATCTAACGAAAGTTCAATTTTTTTTTATAATTTCAAATGGGCTCTCTATTTTGCAACCCATATTTTTTGTCTTTGCAAAACAGTGATGGATTCTTTATTTCAAAAACAACAAACAACGAAACAACAAACAATGTTTCTTTCATGATATTTATATCAGGATTAAACTATGTAGGAAAAAAAATACACAGTTGAATCCTGATAGCAATATCACAATTTGACAAGTGTTGTGGAAAATACCTCCTACATATCAATGTCTTTTTCGCCGATTTCAAACGGGTTCTCTATTTTTCAACCCTTGTTTTCTATATTTTTGAAATAGTGATGGCTTAGCTATTTCAAAAAATGACAGATAATGAAACAATGAACAATATCATTTTCATCAATTTTGTGATGAACACCGCAATAATTTTCCTTGGCGCTTACTAATGATTCTAGGTCATTGTTTCAATGTCAAATTAAGTGGTTGTTAAAGCAACAAAACTTTCACAACAAAATTTAAGTCAAGGTTTCATCGCTAATCCGACAATATTTCATCGATATGTCACCAAACATGCATTGGAAAATGTAGTCAAATCCTATAGTGATGTACTATCCATGCATCATCATAATCATCCATCCTGCATACATAGTATATACATATCATATATATACTTCATGCTAACCTGCATCATAGATGTTAGAACATTATCATAATAATGTCATAAATCATATATCACACACATCTTGCATCACAAGCATCAGTAATATCATCATGCCTAACATAAATACATCATATAGAAACATAAATGCATCCACAAAGCATAATCATGAACATCATATAGGACAAACTACATCATCATAATGCTCATAAAATAATAAAGAGACCATCACAGTCCATCATAGTCCATCAAAAGTCATAGTATCATATCAAATAGTCCAATCAAGTGGTACACCAAAAATATACATCATATATGCATCATAAATGCACCTACGTGTTGCTATACATCTCATCTCATACACCAAAAAAATAAAATTGTGTATCAATAGCACTAGGGGTCTCTCATGTAGTTGGCTGGGATGACCCTCCCCCAGCTCCATCCTGAGGTGGTCTAGGTGGCAGGCTCACTAAACCCTAGGATGCCTTTCCTGTGCTTTGTGAACGTGTCCTCTCAGAGTATGAAGATTTCCTCTGATCCTATAGGACTACCTAATGATAGATACCCATGTAATATGCAATCACCTGCCCTGCTCTACTTGCATCTCTCTGTGTCATAAACGCATCCTGTAATACCTGCATAAGCCTCGGTTTCCCTGAAGTTGTTCTCCTTGCTATCTCTCTCTACTCTGGTAAGTGGCAACCTATCTTAGTGAAGAGTCTCTCCCGTGTCTATTAGAAATAACTGAGAGGGGGGGTGAATCAGTGGCCTCAAAAACTTATCCTTATCTTAACCACCAATCAAATAAACCTTAGATTATTATGTCCCTACAAGATGCATGCCTTGAGATACTTATAATGATTAACTGTCTATCAGTTTACCTTGTCTTTCCTTATTCTCCTTGATTACCAATACACAGTAAAACTATTTATTGAAATACAGTAAATGTGTAGAGTATACTGATAAATCTAGAAATGCATATGTGAAATGTAAAACAGTAAAGTAATAAACCATACACACATAACACGTGGATTTTTAACGTGGAAACCCTGTTAAGGGATAAACCAACTGGGATCGGTACCCCAAATTTTCACTCTTCTGAAGTGAGCCCTGTTAGGAGCCAACCCTGTTAAAGGTTACAAACACACTGTTAGGTGTGACCTTGTTAGAGGATTTTACACATATAGGTTGTCA
>MU226871.1:778126-802648 GCA_018584345.1 Thuja plicata
TCTATGATCCAAACATCATTTTTTCTAATTTTAGATATGAGAGTTGTTTCTACATACCTTTCTTCATCATCATCTGAATCATCTTTTACAGCCACAAACACCATCTCAATGTCTTCATCAGATTCGGCGTCAGTATCATCATCCTTGCATTTTTCTAGGTAGCTGACCTTCTTTCCTTTGTCCTTGTAGTCTCGGGTATCTCTTCTTTCTGATTGTCGATAGCTTCTGTAATCACCTCTGTCAGACTTCTTCTCAAAAGATCTATCATTACTTCTGTCATCTTTTCTTTTGTTAGTACATCTTGCAGCAAAGTGTCCAATCTCTTTATAGTTAAATCATACAAGTGGTAACTTGCCTTTGTATTTACCTTTGCCTCTCAGCATTCTTCTAGCCAAAAGTGCTTCTATTTCATCAAGATCATCTTCTTCACTTTCACTATCACTATCTTTTCTAGATGAGTGTCTATGACTTGATTTGCTTATCTTCATAGAAGACTTAAATGCAGACTCTAAGTTTGGTAAGACACTATTGTCAAAGTTATTCATCTCAAATAAAATCAGTCTACCAATTAAACTATCAAGAGTAACTATATTGTTTTCTACTACTCTCATTTCTTGAATGGCAGAAACTCTAATAGCATAAGTAGGTAGCAAGGTTCTTAGAATTTTACTTACCACTGTACCTTCTTCTAGTACACCTCCAACTCCCTTGATAGCATTGACTACCTCTTTAATTCTTGTGTTGTACTGAGTGATGTTTTCTCCTTATTTCATTTTGAGATCATCAAACTTTCCCCTAAGGCTTTCTACCTTGGCTCTCAAAACATTTTTGTCACCACCATGTACAAGCTTTAATTTTTCCCACATCTGCTTTGCAGTTTTGCATTCTTTGACATCTTCAAATTCAGCATCAGAGAGTGAGGAAGCAAGCTCTATCATCATGCCATTATGTTCATGATTTTCTCTCATTTGTTCAACTGTTGGTGCTCCTGCGGGCAAAACATATTCAGTTTCAAGGAATTGAGTAACATCATTACCAATACCTGATAAGTGGAGTCTGATCCTACTTTTCCATGAGGCAAAATTATCTTTGTTCATCTTGGGCACATCTCGTCTATTCATCTTGTGATCTTTGACTTAGGTCTTGAAACCTTCCTTCTAAGCACACAAGCTTTGATACCAATTGTTAGAAATAACTGAGAGGGGGGGTGAATCAGTTGCCTCAAAAACTTATCCTTATCTTAACCACCAATCAAATAAATCTCAGATTATTATGTCCCTACAAGATGCATGCCATGAGATACTGATAATGATTAACTATTTTTCAGTTTTACCTTGTCTATCCTTATTCTCCTTGATTACCAATAGGCAGTAAAACCATTTATCGAAATATAGTAAATGTGTAGAGTATACCGATAAATCCAGAAATGCATATGTGAAATGTAAAATAGTAAAGTAATAAACCATACACACATAACACATGGATTTTTAATGTGGAAACCCTGTTAAGGGAAAAAACCACTGGGACCGGTACCCCAAATTTTCACTCTTCTGAAGCGAGCCATGTTAGGATTCAACCCTGTTAAAGGTTATAAACACACTGTTCGGTGTGACCTTGTTAGAGGATTTTACACATATAGGTTGTCACTTAGTATCAGGCATCTAATGTTGCCATCCTTGAATCAGCCTCTCTCTTAGACCATCAATAGGCATCAAGCATATCCAATGCTACTTTCATGAATCAACCTTTTTGGCACTCCTTGGGATGTACCTCAATATATAGAAGATTGTTAAGTCCTGCTCTATTAAGACACTTGATGCTTCAATGGTTAAACTGAAACAAAATGACCTGTTTCTAATGCAACTTGAATTGAAAATTTTCAGATCTATTTAAATACATTACCTCTCTGGTCAATGTATCAATTCAATTCTTTTGTGCTCCATACTTTCTGCTCTGTGATGCTATGCTCACTATTCATCGATGTCTGCAGAATTCCTTAGCTCTCCTTCAGCTTGATTGATCAGTACTGCATGAAGATGTTCTTCATCAGTTTCTCTTTAGAATCCTCTTTCTATTCACCCCCATTCATGTGTTGCAGAAATGAATTAATCTTGTCTCTTATATAGACATAATATTCATTGATTCTTGATTCTTGATTATTGGCATGAAAAACAATCCAGCCAATCTAATTTAAAGCATAAATCTTGATTCATCTCGTAGTTATCTTTATGCCAACTGTACAAATCTTCTTTAAATCAATCACTTAGCTCTGGTTGAATAAAACAAAGAAAACAACCAGTTAAGTCTATCTTTAGCTCTTGCTAGCTAGATATTTTGTCATTTTTTGAACTCTCTATTTCGTCAGTTAACTCTTCAATTAGTCATCGGTTACAACTATTAGTTTCATTGGTGTGACTCCAGTCATCTTCAGAATCTTCGTCTGCCAGGAAACTCTATTTTCATCTCATCAGGCATCTTGTGGTTTGTTTCATCGGGAAACACTGTCTTCTATTCGTCGGGTATCACTGTGACTTTTCTTCTTTGTCTTTACCGATGGTGTGCACTCCGTCGGTGTTATTTTTCACTTAGTAAATACTTGACTTTTATGCATTGCTGAAAGCATAACCTTTGTTCCATTGATTCTTTGAAGTCTTTGGAATTTTGTATATGACCGTACAGATGATATCAAGTTGACATCAATGAAAATACAAACCATTAACTGATTTAATGCCTTGCATTATCTTCAACTTAACATTATCAAACATTTAATCAGTTACATGTCATTAGTGTCATCTATAACAACTATTGTTTAAGATCATCTTGTGTAGGTACTCCCGATCCACTAACCCTAGCCAGTGCCTTATCTCTATGCCTCTTCATATTTGATAATGCAGTCTCTAGGATCATCGTTCATTCCTGCTCTATCAGTAACTCACCCTCCAGCCTAGTCACATACATTTGCAATCTCTCCCTCTCACCCCTCTTTGTGTCTCTTTCCTATAGTATCTTCCTCGCTCATACTCTACTAGTTTCTCTCTATAGTGTTATCTAAGATAGCACATTTTGTACCTGAACCAGCTCTGTCCTAAGTACCATGTCCTGACCCTAGTTTTGTGTGGTGGTGCTTGTATTTCTTCATGTAGAGGTACCTATACTAGTACCTATGGTGGAATTTTTTTATTTCGATGGTGGTTGTGGTTGTGCATGTGCCTGCACTATTTCCCTCCTGTGTTGAGACTATAGGACCCTCCTGTGTACTACTCTCACCCCCTATTGTTGAGGACTTAGGTGCATCCCCTCCCCTTCCATATCCCCCTCCATCTCCTCCACCATAAATATCCATGTCATCCCTAGGCTTCTTATGCAGTGCTATTTGTTAGAGACTTGTATGTTGTACAGGCATATATCTTGCTCACTATGATGAATAAGTTGTTGACATACTAGCATCATCCACCCCTAGCGTCCATACCTATGGTACTAGTTTCATGGTCCTCCAATCCACTCTGACTATTAGTAAATCTTTGTATCTCCCCCATAACCCCACCTCCAACATCACATGAGGGTGTAGAGCATCATCCAGGACTACATCCTGCTGCACCTCAAACTATCTCATCACGCGTGAAGTATGGTACCGCTTAATCTGGCTGATGGTCCAACTTTTTAACCAGTGATTTGTCTACACAAATGCAAGGTACTAGATATTCTCCTCCTCTCCCTCAACCTCGGTCTTCTCATCTATGAATCCCTATGGATCACAGGCTTTGAAAGGTGTCCAAGCTGAAAATACTTGAAACTCATCTATGATCCGCCTGCAGTAGTCTATTTGTCCCACTGAGGTGTATCTCATCAAACACCTGTAGTAGTATGCATACAAATCTTCATGTTGTTTCACGTCCTGAATCTGGATTGGTCGAAGCACTGCAATGTTCCCCCATGCCCATACTAATAGTAATGTAACCCATGTGCCCAGGTTTTACACCCCTATGTATGTACACATGTGTAGATCATGGTAGAGATGACCTAGGATAGTGTACCCCCAGCAAAAGGTGGTACTCAAATCTAATATCTTCATGATTTTTATCGCCCATCCCATCCCAAATCCATGACCTAGGAGATTAGCTGACATGAAACCTCAAATCTACCCTGTTAGGTATAAGGCTAATCAGAGAAATCTTTGCTCTATGGATGGCATCCATGTCTTATCTATGGGAATCTTCCTCCTTGATCTTTGAAATGTGAGCTCCATATAGTGCTCTGAATCCTCTAATCAGTCCTGTGATTGACACTCATATTATCTGCCACATGTCTAACAATGTGATGGTGGTCTCCCCTGTTAGCAAGTGGAAGGTGGTCATGTCATTATGAAATCGCTCCATGAAGGCATTCATCATCCCATTGTGTGCCTGTAGCCAAGGTCACTAGTGCACATGGTCCAACCAAACTATTGTAACTAGTCCCAACTCATCTGTTGTGAGATACTCTTGTAGCTCCATCATTGGTGGCCAGTGCTCACGCAATTCCAGTGGTGCATATTATTCTTGCATTCACCCTAACCATGTTATTCAACCTTCTATACCTATGGTTTTTACCCCATTTCTTCCCGATACTCAATCCCAAGTGGGGAATATTTACCCTAGTCCATACTCGTTCCCCTCGGTCAATGTTTTGCCACACTTACTTTTCCCCTCAGGAGTGTTTTCCTATCTTTATCACAAATGTCAGTCTGCATGGAGACACTAGTTTTATGGACTGGCATCTCCACTTCCCTTTCCCCTCTTCTTGTGTTTGTAAAGACGTTGATCTCGGGATCAACGTCTACAAAGATGTTGATCTCGGGATCAACGTCTACAAAGAAATTGATCCTTTAATTGGTGTTTGGGAAAATGTTGATCTAGGGATCAGTGTCTCTACCTCGCCCACTTTTCTAGTCCATTTAATATGTATGGCTACTTCCTAAAGCAATAAATAAACTTGCACAACATAAATCACAAGATCGGGTTTTGTAACATACCAGTGGTTCCCACTCTGACAGTCATCTATAGATGTGTATGCACTCCCCAATTTGTCTCTTCTGCCTCTTCTTATCCATTTTATCTCTCGATGCTCTCAATTTTACTATTGCAAGTGTTGAAAGTGACTATCCATAGGGCCCTTTGGTCCTACTTATAGCCCCCATGGTCCATTTTTCATCCTCATCCCCATTTTTTGTCCCATTTTCTCCCACCACCCTACTGGTCATGCATTGTTCCCCTTTCTCCTTCTCTTCCTTCTTTTTCCCATCCTTTCTGCCTATTTTTTAGAAAATCCCACAAAAAATTTGTTTCGTGTTATTTTCTCGAGGGGGCACACTCTCCCACTGTCGTTGCTTTGGCACAACTCCTAGGTACCTAATTTTCTCTGGGTCATCTTATTTTGTTTTCTTTAATTTTATGTTGTATTTGATGTCGCATCAAAAGGGCGTAAAATGTAGAACTCTAAAAACCTCCTTAGTCACTTAACGTTAATTTAATTTAATTTAATTAATGTTCCCCATAACACAATAGTTAATATTAATTAATCAATTATGCTTGTTATATTCTTCTATCTATTTAATTAAATTTATTAGATTCACATTCCTAAAGTGTTTAAATTTAATTTGAATACTTCCCTAAATGTATTAGATTTTATGTAATACATGATTCTCCGTAATCCCTTTTAAATAATTTTGAATTTATTTATTCCTCCCACTTATCTTATTTCTTCTAAACCTTGGTTAATTTAAATTAACCTTAAACCTAGCCTAGATTCCTAACCTATACCCATCACTACCCCCCTTAAGCCCACCCCTCTAATTAATCCTAGACTAATTATCCTAATTTTGTAATTCCTAAACCAATTAACCTCCTAATGGTTCTCATGTTAGTATTAAGAGATTCAAGATTAGTGAGAGGGGGTGAATCAGTAATATAACAATTCAAACTTTTCATAAACCATTCAACCACTTGCATCACAAACATCTATTGCATGAATAAATAAACTAATGAAGATAATGAGTTACAACCATGCAACACAATGACACCAATTTTTTTCTCGTGGAAACCCAACTAGGAAAAACCACATGTGGGGATGGCACCCACAGAAATCTACACTCTTCTGACGTAGGCCCAGTTAAGAGCTTAGCCCTGTTAAAACTTTACAAATGCTTGGTTAAGAGAAAGACCCTGTTAGGAGTCACATAGTCAATGGATTTACCTCTAGCCCTATTAGGAGCTTTACCCTATTAGGAGTAACCTAGTTAAAAAAATTCAAACCCTAATTAAAGAGTCACCTGGTAAAGGATTTACAATTCAGACCTGTTAGGATCCACCAAGTTAAGAGATTTAGCTTGATGAAGTTGTTAGGAATAAACAAGTAAATTATCTGAGAAATTAGCACTCTCTGCTAATATAGATCTAGTTCAAGCTCAATCTCTGCTTCACATATAGAAAATCTTCTCTCTTCTCTCTATCGTACCTCATCATCCATGATCTACAATTGCAGTGTTCATCATTTTACATATTTATACATTACAAGTTCATTAGGGAAATTAACTACCTTGCAAAACATTTTACAATCTTTCCTTCTCAATGAAAAAACACTAAAATGTGTTAATAATCTATAACACTCTCTAACAAACTCAGGTCAGCCTTCAAATCCATCGCACATCAATTTGAAAAAGAAAATTCAAACCACAACACATTCTCCAATATTCTTGCACAACCTCCAAGAAATTTGATCATAATGATCATGAAAATGCCAACTCATCAATCCTCGTCAATCTTCAACATCACCATGATTCCTGGAACACATAATCACTTACTGCAACACGGTGCATCATCACTGGTCAAGGATATGACTGACTATCCTAAGAACTTCTTATGACTTTTTACTGAACGACCTTCTGTCACTTGAAACTTGGTCTTCGGACCATCAAATCATGATGTGGTTGCAACAAAAACCTCATAACATATTCAAGATAACAAATATTGAACCATGACATCTGAATTGAAACCTATTTGACACAAACATCAAATCATTCCTTCCTAACTTCATCCTATTATTCTTGTTGACCTATCAACCTTAAATAAAAAATAAGTCATACCAAACATAAGATCAACATGTGCAGTCATAGATATAGAATCTAGAGACATCTCTTAGTCTTCCTTTACGATCACACATGTGAACTCTTACCACAGCTCTAGATTCAACCTCTTGAACATATATCAACATGACAGGCACACTGTCAACCAACAAACACTAAATTGACATAAATGAAAACATCATAATTAATCAACCTATCATCATATATGTATCAAACACACACCATAACATACTCAAATTTATATTTTCATCATTTATGCCCAGAATCTCCCCCTTTGGTATTGATGGCAACACCAACAATACCAAGCAATCTTCTAGAGTGTCTTTTTAGTTCACTGCTCCCCCTTAGATGATACATATTTTTATTTCTCTCTCCTTTGTTTATCTCCCTTTATTGATTCTTATCCCCCTTAATTATTCTCTCCCTTCGAAAAAAATTCCAAAGGCGTAATAAGCCCAATACATCATATGTTGCAACTATCTTCATCATTGTCTGACTACTATCCCTAAGGAGTAGTCCCCTGATCATCAATCCAAGTGAAAGATATAGAAATAAATCCACTAGATTGATGCACCAACAACATCTTAGTTTTGTTCAAGTAGGGGCATAACCCCTATCTTACCTCTAAAGTACTCAAAAGTATCCTTACGTAGTGGCTTGGTGAAGATATTTATTATCTGCTCCTTTTTTGGTACATATTCCAACTTCACCTCTTTTTCCTACACTTGCTCTCTTAGAATGTAATACTTAATTGGAATGTTCTTAGTCTTTCAATGCATTAATGGATTCTTGGAAATATTTATTGCACTTGTATTGTCACAAAGAATAGTTGTTGTTTCAATCATATTTTATTTGATACCTTCAAGAATCTTCTTAATCCATGCAATTTGTGTATAATTTATTGTTGCTTCTACATATTATGGTTCTGCAGTGGATTGTGTGATACAAATTTGATTCTTACTTGTCCAAGATACAAGCCTATCACCTAGAAAGAATGCTATCATCAGCATTTTCTACCCAATCAGCATCAGTAAACACACTCAAAGATAAATCACCATCATGACCATACCACAAACCATAGTCAATTATCCCTTTCAAATAATTGAATATCCTCTTGACTGCAACCATATGAGAATCCTTAGGATTTTATTGAAATCTATCGACTATACCAACTACTTGAGAAATATCTGGTCTGCTACGAACAACAAACTACAGCTTATTGATCATAGATCGGTAAAAAGTAGTATCTACTTGTAACATATAAAATGGTACATCTAAAATGTAGGATATTAAAATGTGATGTATGTTTGAAATAGATGGTGTTACATTTGAAATTAGAATGTTTATTGAAATGTGGGGGATAAATAAGATGTTCCTTTTATCCTTAGATACACAAAGGAAGGATACAAATTGATTAACCCCAAAGGAAGGATCAATGCATAGATGAATTAATCAATTAGAAATAACAATAAAGAAGAAGATCTTAAATTCCATCTTATAGAAAATAATGTTTTTTTCGGGGGTCTGCACTGAGTTTCTAGAAAATCTACAACTGGATCTGGAACAAAAATGTAGAGACGAACAAAACCCATAAATATTTTTTCGGTCTGAAACAGTTCCGATTTTGACCCTCAAGTCAATGTCACCATTGACCCAAAAAATTTGATTCTGACCTAGGGCAGAATCAACCTCAAAAGTCTCCGACAGAAAATTTGTTTCCAGATCCTAGTAGTTTGTCGAAAGGGGTATCTAAATCTGTACTCCAATCCACTGTTCTGAACCTGTACCTGTAAGAAAAATGGATTGTTTGTTGGGGGGAGGGGTTTGCCTTAGTCAAACACGGATTTAGGAATTAACCTTGAAATCAATAATTGAAATAAACATTTCTAGAAATTAGTAGAAGTAAATCTAATAATGAAGCTATGATATTCAATAGATATGCAATTGTATTTTGAATGTAAACAAGTATGTAAATATGAAAGCTTGGGCTCAATATTAGAAACCATAAACCTCCATGATTGTATGCTTGGAATCCACCTTGAAGAGAGAATGAATGAGTCTTGAGGATGCACAAAGGATCTTAAAGGAAGATCACACCACCATGATGGAAAGATCTAGAGCTTTAATGATGAATCTTGAATGCTTGAACCAAATCCCTTCAAAGGCTTGAAAGCTTGAATCCTTGAACTTCAATGGAAAACTTGAATGCTTGAGAGGAAGAATTGAACACTTTGAAGGCTTGGAAACATGTAGAACAATGTATGCTTTAACATTTTTCTTGATTATGGTTATGCACTTAGTGAGTCTTAGCTTGACTTCTTCTTTCTTAGAGAGACTTAGAGAAAATGAGATGAGAAAAATTCCTTGTATATGAAACTAGGGCACAATCTTCTAGAGAGGCCTACATAGGAGAATTAAATTCCAATTAGACCTATACCCCTAGAAGAGGACCTATATTAAATATAATTTAAGATTCATTGCTTTAGAACCCATAAAAGTCGGCCCAGGAGCGGGAAATGGACTTTTAATGACCTTTAGCAGTCGACAAACTTTCAAATTGGAAAGGGGGACCCAGGTCAAAGTTGAGGTCATCCTTGACATAGTTCAAGGTCAAGTTCAACCTTGACCTAGGTCAAGGTCAAGGTCAACCTTGAATCAGGGAGTCAGAAACCCTGGAAAATGTGCCAAATGGGATGGATGGTGCCCAGAGAGGCTCAATCAGGGTCCTAAACAGGCACAGAAGTAGGAGAGGGTGCAAAAATGAGGATAAAATATGATTATGGTAAAAAATACTCCCTAAGGAGGGCTGAAATTTATTAACATAGAAGTGCTTCTATTTTAAGACTATACATTAAGCCCCCACTTTAGCGGGAGTATGGAAATCGAACATACTCACGGTAAAGTTAGAAAAAAGACTCTGGTGGATCACAACGAGGTAGAACATCACTTAGTCAAGGACATCAGCCCCCAAAAAAAGGATTATAACTCAACATACATGCACAAAGATATGAAAGTAAAGATCAATTAATCATAGAGAACATACATGACTACATAAGCAAGACAAGAGAAACACTATAGATAGCATAGCTTCATGATCTAATCCTACTAGAATGAAAGAGAAAGAGAGGAAAGAGAAAGTGATTACCTCACCTAGTAATATTCCCACCTTACCATGAATCACCAAGGAGGGAGAGCCCAACAGGTTCACCCATAAACTATGCTTTGTAATTAACACCAAGCCCTAAACCCTTATAGCCTTGTTTATCCACCATAGTGTATCCGATAGTGTACATATCTTGCAAAGCTTCTACAGGAGGTGATTGATTATGGTGCTCATGATAAAATGTTGTGTGTGGTGGAATGATAGGTTTAGAAGATGTTTCTTTGTTTGTCCTTTAATATCATCATGGATTGGATAAGAAGGGAAAGGTAAATAAAATAATTCTCAAACATCGGTATCATGAACCTTAGCTTGAGCCCCATCATAAGTATGAGAAGAACTAGGGATTGAAGATGGAGAAATAGGAATAGGAATATTAGGAATTGGATTAGGATTAGGAGGATTAGGAACTAGATTAGGAATGATAGGATTGGGATTAGGAAGATTAGTAAATTGGGTATCATCTACCCAATTCTTCACATAATCCAAAAGAGCAATAATTCCACTACACAAATCCTTGATGAAAGTTTTGAAAGTAGGAAGACTAGTATTAGTTAATCTCAAAATAGAATAAGCAAGTGAAACATGAAGATTAACAAACATGATTAAATGGATGATACTTTCATAAACATCATAAGTACTATAAAGAGATGCCAAAAGAAGCATAATGAGAAAAATAGCCATACCCCAAAGCATCTTAAAGATCTTCATAGTGAATGAAATGCAAGAAATGTTTTTATATTTTTATGAGTATGTAGATTTTTTTGTATTTTAAAATTCAAGAGAATAAAAGAAAACTAATTTAGTATATATGCAAAATCTAGTCTCTAAGGAAAAGAGGCAAAGCATCTAACACCAAAAAGAAAGAGTTGTCTATCGCGGGTTCACCAAAATGTAACATAAAAAATGGTACATCTAAAATGTAGGGTATGAAAATGTGATGTATGTTCGAAATAGATGTTGTTACATTTGAAATTAGAATGTTTATTGAAATGTGGGGGATAAATAAGATGTTCCTTTTATCCTTAGATACACAAAGGAAGGATCAAAATTGATTAACCCCAAAGGAAAGATCAATGCATAGATGAATCAATCAATTGGAAGTAAGAATAAAGAAGAAGATCCTAAATTCCATTTTATAGAAAAGAATGTGTGATAGATCTAGAAAGATTAAGAACTTTAATTGAAATGAATAGGAGAAAAGTACTAACCTTGAAATGTTACAGATTTGAAAAATGTTATTTTCGGGAGTCTGCACTGAGTTTCTGTAAAATCTACAACCAGATCTAGAACAGAAATGCAGAGATGAACAAAACCCAGAAATATTTTTTCAATCTGACACAGTTCCAATTTTGACCCTCAAGTCAATGTCACCATTGACCATAAATTTTTGATTCTAGCCTAGGGCATAATCAACCTCAAAAGTCTCTGATAGAAAATTTGTTTCCAGATCCTGATAGTTTGCTGAAAAGGGTATCTAAATTTGTACTCCAATCTATTGTTATAAACCTGTACCTATAAGAAAAATGGATTGTTTGTTGGGGGGAAGGGTTTTTCCTTAGTCAAACCCCCATTTAGGAATTAACCTTGAAATCAATAATTGAAATAAATAATTCTAGCAAGTAGTAGAAGTAAATATAATAATGAAGCTATGATATTCAATAGATATGCAATTATATTTCAAATGTAAACAAGTATGTAAATATGAAAGCTTGGGCTCAATATTAGAAACCATAAACCTCCATGATTGTATGCTTGGAATCCACCTTGAAAAGAGGATGAATGAGTCTTGAGGATGCACAAAGGATCTTAACGAAGATCACACCACCATGATGGATAGATCTAGGGCTTGAATGATGAATCTTGAATGCTTGAACCAAATCCCTTCAAAGGCTTGAAATCTTGAATCCTTGATCTTCAATGGAGAACTTGAATGCTTGAGAGGAAGACACTTTTAAGGATTTAAAACATGTAGAAAAATGGATTCTTGAACTTTTTTCTTGATGATGGTTATGCACGTAGTGAGTCTTAGCTTGACTTCTTCTTTCTTAGAGAGACTCAGAGAAAATGAGAGGAGAAAACTTCCTTATATATGAAACTAGGGCACAATATTCTAGAGAGACCTACATAGGAGAATTAAATTCTAATTAGAACTATACCCCTAGAAGAAGACCTATATTAAATATAATTTAAGTCACTACTTCGGAACCCAAAACAGTCAGCCCAAAAGTGGGAAATGAACTTTTAATGACCTTCGGCAACCGACAAACTTTCAAACTAGAAAGGGGGACCCAAGTAAAAGTTGAGGTCATCCTTGACCTAGTTAAAGGTTGAGGTCAACCTTATCCTAGGTCAATTTTGAGGTCGACCTTGACCCAGGGAGTTAGAACCCCTGGAAAATGTGCTAGATGGGATGGATGGTGCCCGGAGAGGCCCAATCAGGGTCCTAAATAGGCACAGAAGTAGGAGAGGGTGCAGAAATGAGGGGACAATAAGATGATGGTCAAAAATACCCCATAATGAGGGCTAAACATTCTTAACATGGAATTTCTTACATTTTAAGATGATACACTACTACATCAGATTCACCATCCTTAGACAATTTTCATCATGTTACCATGGGGGTTCCAACTGATTTGGGTTCATCCATACCAAAATTATTGATAACTTCTTTCACATACCTAGGGTATCATCGGTTTATGTCTAGGAGCTTCTTCTTCTATCGGTTGAATCACTTCTTCTAAATTGTTTTGTTCAACTATTTCATGCACTTTTGGTTCAATATACACAATCTCCTTATCATCCTCTATCACTTTCTTGCTTGAATCACCAGATTTATTAGGTTATTAATCCACCTTTACATTTGCACTCTCAATCATTTTATTAGTTCTCTTATTGAAACACTTATATGCTTTGTTTTTAGTAGAATAACCCAATAATATACCTTGTACATCACTTTTTGGATCAAACTTGCCTTTGTAATCATCCCTCTTAATGTAACATCTACTGCCAAAAAAAAAGTATTTAAAATTAGGTGAGTGACCATACCATAGCTCATAAGGTGTCTTATATATTCCTTTATTTACTTGCACTTGGTTTAGTGTGTAAACAACAATAATGATTTCTTATCTCCAATACATCTTTGATACAAAACCTTGAATCAACATAGTCCTTGCAGCATCCACTATAGTTTTTTTCTTTCTCTCTGCAACACTATTTTTTTGTGGATTCCTTGGTATAGACATTTGTCTCTTGATTCCATTATCTACACAGTAATTAACAAATTATGCAGAAAAAAACTCACCTCGTATATCAGGTCTTAAACATTTCAAATTCTTACCTGATGCCTTCTCAAGTAGTGCCTTGAATGCTTTCAATTTATAGAATGCATCATAATTCTCCTTCAATAAAGTTACCCACATCATTCTAGAATAGTCATCAGTAAATAATATGAAATGTATTTCACCTAGATAACTCCTTTGTCTCATAGGCCCACAAAGATCAGTATGCACCAAATCAAGGATGCTTTCAGATGAAAAAGACTTTCTTTTGAAAGTAGAACTAGTTAACTTATCCAACTGACATGCTTTACACATAATGTTGTATGGTTTGACTAATTTAGGAAATCCCATAATTTAGGAAATCCCATAGTTTCATTAGTCATACTTACTTTTACCGAACTATCAAAGTTTATATGAAAATCCCTTCTATACCATAGCCAACTATCTTCAACCTTTGCAACCAAACAATTGATCATAGTATTATTCAAATGGAATAAATTACCTCTAGTATGCCTACCGGTAGCAATCTCATCACCAGAGCTTCCAATTATTTTGCATACACCTCCTTTGAATTCCAATCTGTAACTTTTATCATTTAGTTGACCCAAACTTAATAGATTATGTGTTAGTACCTATCCACATAATAAACATCATCTGTATTACTCTTACCATTCAAAGAAATAGTGCCTTTACCTATAACCAAAAAAGGTAAATCATTACCAAACCTTACCACACCACCATCAAACTCATCAATTTTAATGAACTTACTCATATCATCGATCATGTGATGTGTGCACCCACTGTCTATAATACATTCATCATTTTGTCTTAAGTGAGAGACCCATGCTTTTTCTCCTTATGATGGATCTGTTATGGCCTGCATCCCCGTCCCTACATTTTGTGTGCAAAATGTTGGGTCCCCCTTTTTTTTTTTCTTTTTTCTTTTGTTTTTCTTTTTGCTACGGCTTTGCCTTGTCTTTCTTTTCCTTCTTCTTTCTTTCTCCAAGGTTTTCTTCCCTGGTGTGTCTTGTTTTCTTGGTTTGGTCTTTCCCTCCGGGATCCCGGATCCCAGAGGTTACCTTTTGTGGGAAGCTAGATTCTGGACTCCAGGATTATTTGCGGTGATGTTCCTAAGTCTTAGGAATATCATCGTAAGGAATCCCCGAGCCCAGAGTCCGGATGTTTTGCCTAACCTAAAATCTCCAGAAGGAGGAGGATTACTTTTACCGCGGGTATAAATAGACTCGCCTGTCATTTTCACACTTACCACGATTAAAATCTTTGAGCACTTACAGAGAAATAGAGCAATTTTCAAAGCGATTAGCAGAGCAGTTACAGAGAAATTTGTGATAATCAAAGCTTAACACGTTCTACTGTTCTCAGACGTACGCTAGTGCTTCATGGTGGTGATCTCGATGGCTTGACGATTTGAAGTTGTGCAGAGTTCTCCTGGTAATCTTTCCCTTCCTCCGCCTTCTGCATTTTTAGGTTGGTTTCTCGGCTTCCCTCCTCTTCGCTTTGCTTTCATTTTCTGGTTTTCTTTGGGTTTGCCTGTTTTTGTTTTCGTTTGCTTTGTTTCTCTGTTGTTTCTTTAGTCTTCTGGTTTTGCCGCTTACTGGTGGCTCGGCCCTGCTAGAAGGTTGTCCGCCTTCTGTGCAGATGTAGATAGTATGTAAATAGTCTGTAAATAGCCTGTAGATAGCATGAACATAATGTAAGTAGCTGTATATTCTTGTTTCAGCTTTGTCTGGTTTTTCCTGCGGGAGTCTTTCCGTGTGTATAAAGTTGTATATATGTATATTTCTATAGGTAACCCTTGTATATCTCCTCCGTTCCATGTATATACCCCTCGGCTCTCTATATATCCTTCCGGGTGGCTTGACGAGCTGGTCAAGTCGCCCTTGCTGTTGGTTTTTCGCCTTCAAGTTTGCTTCGAGGTAGAAAACCACCTGTTTGAAACTCGGCTCTCAGCTGGTTTCAAATAGGTGGTTTTCTCTCTCCTCCATCAAGGCTGTTAGAGCCTCATTTATTTCCCATGCATGCAATTAATTCTGGCCAAGTTGCTTTTCCTTTTCGCGTGCTCGAACAGTTGGCTCCACCGCCAGTGCCATCACATCCATTCAATGCTAGCGCACGTGGCGTCCACATGGACCTGCTTCCACATTCTTCTCTACTAACGGTTATATCCCCAGGCCTCGGGCCTCTTTCCACCATTCATCCCATGTCTTCATCAAATGTGATAAAATTTCCCAGACCCGGAGATATAATGAAAAATGTTAAGTTTATGTTTTGCTTTTCGGGTACTTATGCATAAAATTAACTTTTCAGGAAAAGCAAATAGCGAAATGCTAAGAACTCCAGACCACAGAGTTATTGTTTTATATTGATAAATATGTTATGACGGTTGCTTTGTCTCTCAGGTCCGAACTTCATTTTACAACCATGTCTGAAGCATCCGCATCATCTCCTCCCGGAAGTCCAGAGTTACCATCCACAACCGAGACCAGGGCAGCGGTAAAGTCTAAAATAGAGAAGGCCCTGGAAAAGTTGCCCCTCACCATGAAGTTTATGCAGGGTGAGGAGATTGTGGGCTCAAAGATTGAGTCCCAGGTAAAATTGATGACCGACCCCAGTGTCGGGACTTGGGTAGAAATGCAGGCCCTAGTAAAGATAATGCATATCCAGCGACAGGCTGGAGACAAAATTGCAACCAACGTCGGAGGTTCCAAAATTCTTCGGGCAGCTTGCTTCCCATGCTCCATGCAGTCTCTGGAGCTTGTTCTCACTCTGGTGGCCAACTACAACTCTTCTATCTGGGCCGTCATGCTAGCAGCTGCAGAACCTACGGGATTCCCCACTCCACTGGTGTCCCTTGACCCAGTTACTTTCCAAGCAGGCCTGGGAATCCCACAATTTGATAGGTCCTCGGTGGTCACAAGGACCGAGGCCTTGAAACAATTCAACCAACTGGAGGATGCTACCTAGGTGTACATGAACACCAATTGGCTCAAGGTCTCGAAGAGGGATCCAAAAAGGATGAAGATAGATAACCCCCGCTCTGAATTCAAGGAAAGCATCCAAATGGGGATGATAGCATTGGCCCGGGTATTTGGGCAACCCTCCGCCCAGGAATTTGTGAAATGGATGTACTATTTCATCCTGGGCATCTCCACTAAGGGAGAATTCTTCAACTGGGCGACAATAATTTATCATGTTGACTCCCAGTTCTTGCAGCTGAACGAGAAGAGGAAGTTCTACATGACTTCTTATGTTTTCTAAGCTTTGGCCCAACAGAGGCCCCACTCCAATGGCCTACTTACAGATGGTGTTCTCAGACTTGGCCAGGGATAGAAAGCACCGTGGGACCATTTCTCACAGATTCAATGGGAGGCCAGCTTCCCCGGTTACTGTCGGGTAAACGACTCCTTCGTTTACTACCATTTGCTCACGCCCACCCGGGACACCGGATACCGCCTGTCTACTGAGGCAATGAAATTGGTTAGTAGTTATGGGCACTACTATATCCATTTCTAGCAGCACACATACATTAGGGTCGTCGGCTTCTCTGAGAAACCCTACTTGTTGCCCAAACATTGCGGGGACAAGATCGTGCTGCTGAAATATTGCCGGCAGATGATGGAATTACATGCCTTCTTGGCCCTCAAGAAGGTCCCCAATGTTTCGTTCCCAATCTCCTGTGGGAACTACACCTTCAATCTGGCCGCCGCAAAGGAGGTAGATAATGAGCTACAATGTTATAACTTGCAGGAATTTTATCTGGCGCAGAAAAATTTTGATCCGCATGGCAGGATTGCAACGGCACTGCCCCGGGCTTCGGAGCCCCACCACGCACACATGGAAGACTTCTGGGTAGATCACCAGGATGACATGGACGTACGCAGCCAGCATTATGATAGAATGACAGCCAGAATGATGCAGGAGCTAAAGCTCCAGAGGATCCCAATGGGCTTTTCAGATGATGCCCCCACCATAGATCCCCAGTACAAAGAAAAGGGGATTGACAAAATGCCACTACCGGAAATGAATTGGGCTATCCAGGAGGACCACACAATTGAGGACTTCACGCCGGAAGTGGTCAAGAGAAGTCATGCCTATTTTAAGAAGGCATGCCCCAGGAGTATGCGCCTAGCCTCCAGGCCGGTACCAAAAGCAACACCACCACCGGTACCAAAGTTGACTCTGGGGGCCGGGACTTCGGCACAAGGCACAGACAAGGGAAAGAGGATAGGTACAACCTCCTCCATGCAAGAAGTGCCCATTCAGGAATAGATCAAGCAATCTGTAGTGGCCTCCCAAAAAATGAGGGAGCAGTTGATCACAAGGCTTGCCACTCCCCCGCTAATGGCCAGACCAATTCGTCCTCCTTCCTCCCCATCGCTGGCAGCCTTAATGGCGAAGGAAACAAGGGTAGATCCTACAGAGGCAATAGTAATAGCAGATGCAGGACCGCCTCTGATCACCCAGAGGAAGAGAAAGCACATCAAACAGCCCAAGGTAGAACCAGTGCCAAGGGCTTCCCTCCCAAAAGAAGTGGAAATCCTTTCTTCTAGTTCCCCGGAACTGGAGAAGGAAATAGAACAGGCAGACATCCCAGCCAGTCCCCCTCCAGAAGAGGAGTTTGACGTATTTGCAGCCGATGAGTTTGGAAATCTGCAAGGGGATGATACACAAGCAGAGACGGAAGTCCCAGAGCAAGAGAAAGAGGCTGTGGATCTGGAAGACCTGGAATTACAAGCTACAGAACAAGAAGAGCAGCAAACAGAAGAAAAGAGGCTAGAGCCAGAGATTATCTCTGGGGCCCCAGGAACCGAAGGTCCGAGAGTAGACCAACAGCCACCAAGTGAACAAAAGGCATCCGATAGGGAACCTAGACCTAGAACTTCGGGATCAACCATAACCCCAGCCGCCATGTTCCCAAGGCCACTCCCGGAGGCAACCTTCGGGCGGGTTATCACCGTGGCCCAAACTCTGAATCTTGGCCCGATACCGCCCCTACTACCGACAGATAAAGAAGAAGAAGAAGAGCAGCATGAAGAAGAGATCCCCAAAGAAGCTGACCAGGGTCTAAACACATCAATTGACATCCGAGACCAGGCTGAGGAGATATAAATTGAGGATGTTGCTACAGAAGAGGTTCCGGCAGGGAGAGGAACGACAGAGGAAGTACATATTGAAAACGAGCAGCCACCACCGGACACCGGAAGAGAATTTGAAGAACAAACTCTGGCAGGAAGGCCACCCCTCCCACCTCCATGGCTGGCAGAAAGCAGAAAAATAAAAGCCCAATACGCTCCGACAGTCCCTCTCTCCCTGGCCGAAATGATGGCCTTAGCTCAGGCCCCGCCAAAAGCAAAGAAGGCTCGGACAATTCATACCCTTCGGACTAGGCCAGGCGGAGAAACAGTTGCAGTAGTGGCAACGCCTCTCCCAGACGCCGACAAAGCGACCACGGACCCCGCAGACTACAAAATCGCAGAGGTATCCTTGGGAAAAAGAGGAAAGTAGGGCGTAGTAGACCTGCTGAAGGAGGCAGCACGGGCAGTGGAGGCCCGATATGAAAAAGAGGCCGAGAGGCTCAAGGCAGAAAAAGAGAAGAATGCAAACCTTATGGGGTTGCTTACAGAGCTGGCCCGACCCCTCAACACCGCCCCTCAACAGACCTCCACGATAGAGGAATTACCGCAGAGCGACATAGACTCCCTGCGAGTAATGAAGAAGAGGGCCCAGGCAGTAGACGAATGGGCCGCTCTACAGATAGGAAACACCCGGCGTTTCCTAGCGGCCACTCTCCCCAGATTTATATACGGCCTGGCAGATTATTTTACAGGTGGAAGCACTGATTGAGCAGTGGGAGAGTGACGACGAGAATTACCAGGCGTGGAAGGTAGAGTTCGAAGAGCTCCTCACCCTGGGGGAAGACATAGTATCCGAATCTGGAATTCTGGGTGAGGAATAAATTGATTTTGTAAAGGCTTAGCACTCCAGACTAGACCTCACATTGGAGGTAACCAAGCAACTGGTAGAGTCCTTATAGGAGAAGGTAAACACATTAAAATATTCTTCTAATTTATACAAGTCATTTGTAACAAAAGATTCTAGGGTCGATCCCCTTGGTACGAATACTTATACCCTCGAGGAGTCAGTCTTGGGAAATTTTGATGAAAGGATGGCATCCCGGTATCAATCCCCGGAGGGGATGGATGGGGCCCGAATGGCAAAACTGACCAAAATGGTGCTCAAGGGCCATGATGCTGCAAGGATGGCAGATGAGTTCAGAAATAATGTTCCGGACCTGGCGGAACAAGTTGAAGTGGCCAGGCACAGAAGGGCCAGCCTAAGGAAGATTGATGAAGATGGCATTTTCCGCATCCTTTAGGCCTTCAACGGTAATAAACAGCCTTGAGATTTCTCCGGGAACCGGAGAAAATTGAGCATTAAACATTCTTTATTCTTTTGGGGGCGTAAGTTCCTGGATCCCAGAGTTCCAGATCCAAAATTTGGTATTCTTTAAAGTGATCTGTGTCCCGGTCCCCGAGGTCGACCGGTCACTTTTAGAGGTGGTTAATAAAGACTGTCAGAGGGTAGTTGGGCACATCAAGAGGCATCGGCTTGGCAGTTGGCTTCTGACAGGGTGATCTTCTCGAGGCGCCATTCAAAGGTACACCTGGCACATTGGAGATAGGGCGCCACATTTCCCATTTATGAGGCATGTAGCCTTGGTCCCTAGGGGACCTACTTCCCTCTTTCTTCTCACCGGCTCTCTTCTCAAGGCCGATTCTTCCGATGTATATTCTTGTCTTCTTCTTCTGACATGGCAGACCTATTCCGTCTCCAGGTCTTTTGTAGGGTGGCGCAGGTAGTACCGGCCCTTAGATATTGTATTTTATTAAAGCACACTGAAATAGGGTTAGGGTTAGAAAGTTGTATAAATAGGCAAATCGGCCCATTTCCAAGGGTCGGCGAAATTGATGATTTTGCTGTCCATAAGAAATAGCAAAGTGATTTCTGGTTTTAGGTGCAGAGCTCAATGCTCCATTGTTCTGTTCTTGGTAGTTAGATGCTCCCCTGGAGCCACCATTGTATCATGCACTAGTGCTTGCTAGACTAAACATTAATGAAGAAGGATTCTTGGCAATGAAGTTGTTAACGTCTCTGCTTTTGAGTTAATGGTATTTCATGTTTTATATTCTGTATGTCCTTCACTCTGATATGTTAAAGTAGATTAGCGACCTCTTTATTTCTGCTACTGATAAAATGCTAATTGATGGTTGTGTATTTCTTCAATATTTAGTGTAGCCTTTCAGAGTGTTGTCGATGTTCCAGACTTTTTAGCATGACTGTAGTTAGATAAATGTTTCTAACCCCGCTGGATCTTTTTTATTTTATTTGCTAAGTGTAGAATACTCTGGGAAACCCTTACTATTCTGAATCTCCAGAGGAATGAGTTGAAGTAACCAGCTATCCCCCTTGAAAACAGTCACCTCTTCTAACTGATCCCTGCACCGTTGTGACCCGACACCCAGGTGCTTGAAGGCCCGGAGGATTTATTTCCCCAGGACAACCTTTGCAGGCGGAGTTGGCCGATTTCTCCGGAACCCAGTGACAACTTATGACTGTTGGCAGACTCGGTCAGCAAAACCCTGTCAACAGAAACTGGCGCTAAAAGGAGGGCATGAACTCATCCCCCTCCCAAGATTCTGATTTTACACCTCCTGAGGGTTCCCCGAGTTGTAGTTTTAGGAGACAAGACTTTAGTGGGATTGGGTCCTTTTTCCCAGCTAAATTTGAAAGAGTCCTTAGGTCTGCCCTGAATCCCAGAAGGTTTGTCGAACTCGAGCCTCCTGCTCGAAAGAAACAGATGACAAAAGTCATACCGGCCACTGTTGTCTGGGGATCTACCATATCTCTGAATACCCAAGCTCCTCAGATAGTCCTAGGAACCAGTACCCAAACTACCCAACATATAGTTCCCCCAATGGCTGCATACTTTGGAAACACTAGGTCCCCAATGGGCACTTTTCTGGGCCCAATCAACGACTTACCCTCCCACCTGGAGAAGATTTGCCCGCGATATGAGCACTTAGGCTCACGGACCGCAGAAGAACATTTACAGGCATACAAGGATGCCATGAACCGACATTGGATCCAGCATGAAGATGTTGTGACCCGCATGTTTCCCTTGTCCTTAGGACAAAGCGAGTTGAACTGGTACCTAAACCTTCCCGCTAACTCCATCAACACTTGGCAGGATATGGAGGACGCCTTCTTGGCTGCCTTTCACGTGCATATAGACCCAGCCTGGTCCCATAGCTAGTTCATCTCCATTAGAAAGGAACCCAATGAACCTCTTGCAACATTCAACCATAGGTTCCAGCATGCCCTGAAGAGGTGCACAGGCCCTTTTGTCCCATCGTCAGATGTTACCATACAGACATACCTTAATGCGATGGACCCTTTCGTTGCCACCCTCTGGAGAACAACCGCGCTAGGCAACCGGGATACTTTGGAAAAAGTCTACAACCTGGCCCTAGAGTTGTCCCGCGGTCTCAACAAATCCCCAGGCGGGATTGGACAGAAAACACCTTTCAATATGATCCCTGGCAGAACCACTTATGCCGGGGGTTACAATCCCAATCTGGCAATAGGTGCCCCCTCGATGGCGATGAATCCCCTGCCACCTTTGATAGACCAACAGGCACGATATGTTTACCCCTCCCAGACCTAGATGACACCGGGTCTGGAAGTCTTCCCTTGGAATCAGCCACAGCAGACATAATAGACTCAGACATAACCATCTGGAGTGCCCTTCTTCCAGTCATCCGCGGCTGGAGGATTACCGCCCTCAACTCCGGTTAATCCTGCTGCTTTTCCGGGAAGCCAACAACAGCCACAGCCATCCCATTGTGATGCTAACACTCAGTTGATCGCCGAGGTTGAGTCCCTCTGGCAAATGTTGTCCACTCTGACCATGGACATGGGTCAACTGAAGGTTGGCTCCTACGCGCCCCAAAACTCAAATTCCTAGAGGGGAAACATCTTCTCCGGCCAGCGAAACAATAATTTCAGGGGAAGAGACTTCAACAACGGGCCTAGGCCCAACCAACAACAATGGAATAATAACGCTAACACCGGAGGCCCACCTCCGAACCAAAACACCAACCAAAATGGTGCTGGACCATCCCATTTTATGCCAGTCACAGACTTCCAGCCCATGACTAACTGGTGTCAGCTGCACGATACAGGTTCGCACAATGAAGTGAATTGTGCCACTTTGGAGAAAGTTATAATGATCTCCCAGCTGGACAGGCAACAGTCGTACGATACCGCTCCCCCAGAGCCTCCTGTTTAGGAAACGACCCACAGTGCCTTCACCTGTGATACCATCTTCTTCGAAACTTTCGGGGAAGATGAAGAAGAATCTAAACTACAAGTATTCTTTGATGAATCCATTCCGCCCTTTGAGGCCAACGCCTTTACCAACCCACGGGCTCCATACAATACCCGGAGCCAGGCAGGTAAAGGACCAGCTTACACACCTATACCTCCTACCAAAGATACTCCTCCTCAGAGTAATGCAACTGATCGACCCATCCCTCCAAAAGGTCCTAGCTCTAACCAAGCAAAAGATCTCACGGAGGAAAATCACCAGTTCTCGGGAGGAAGATTCGATATCACAAAGGCGTTAGAGCATACCACCACCTCCATGACTTTGATGGAGGTTTTTTTAAATTGTCCCGAGCAGAAGAAGTCCCTTCTGAAGCTCTTAGGGAACCCGGAAGCAGTTAGCCGCCCACCCAAGACTATCTCCTTTGAAGATGCTATTGCGGCCGTCTTCTGGGGAAATAATGAGGATCCTCCCTTCCTGCTAGGCCTGAACATTTACAGCAAGAAAATACACAACTATCTAGTAGACTCCGGAGCTTCGGGTAACATCATGCCCTTATCCATTTGTCAGAAGTTTGGACTCCACCCCACCCCATCTAATGGCGCAGTGATCCAACTGGATAAGACTGCTGTAAAAATGGTGGGGGAATTGAAGAACGTCCGGATACACCTTATCCAGGACCCCAGGATAGCCAGCATCATTGACATCCAAGTGGTGGATATCCCAGAGACTTACGGGATGTTACTAAGTTGGAACTGGTCTAAGTCCTTAAATGGATAATTTTCGACCGACTTCACCCACTTATGGCTTCCGTGGGAAGGAGAATCCAATCAGATCTGGGTCGAAAGTGAACCCCGGATGAAACATGCCCTTACCGAAGTTGGGAGGGTCAATGAAGTCCTTTTCTCCGAGTCTTCTCTGGGGGTGTACCGCCCTCTTGAAATCCTAACATTTGATTTCATCCCCGGAGAGGATCCCGTAGTATTGCAAAGAGCACAGGACTTAGAAGAAAAGGTGAGAGTTGAAGTCAACTCTCAAGGCCCCACAGCGACCCTTGCCTCACTCCTGTCCAGCACTTGGTGCCGAGTGCATTACCAAAAACATTTAGAGCATGAGTGTGAGCCATGTCTGTCGATCGCTACCCGGCAACTTGATATCTTCCGGAGTGAACATACAACCGATTCCCCGGGACCCAGTACTTCTACGGGATGCACTCCTTTAGTGTCATCCACCCGGGAATCACCAACCGAAATTCCTTTGGGGATAAATTCCACTTCCACGTCGGTAGTCCAGGAGAAAATCCCCAAGTCTCCCAGCAACAATCCAAAGAAAACTCCCCCTCCCCAGCCCCAGATTACAAACAATGACTTATGGACCCTGAAATTTGACGGGTCCCGATCCAAACAGGGTTGTGGGGCTGGGGTAGAATTAATCAACCCGCGGGGGAAATCCTTCCTCGCATCCTACAGGTTGTAGTTTAATTGCACGAACAATGTCACAGAGTACGAGGCCTTGGTCCTTGGACTCCTATTCGCACTAAGGAAAGGTATCACCC
>MU226871.1:807731-822436 GCA_018584345.1 Thuja plicata
TGTCTGGTTTTTCCCGCGGGAGTCTTTCCGTGTGTATAAAGTTGTATATATGTATATTTCTATAGGTAACCCTTGTATATCTCCTCCGTTCCATGTATATACCCCTCAGCTCTTTGTATATCCTTCCGGGTGGCTCGACGAGCTGGTCAAGTCGCCCTTGCTGTTGCTTTTTCGCCTTCAAGTTTGCTTCGAGGCAGAAAACCACCTGTTTGAAACTCAGCTCTCGGCCAGTTTCAAACAGGCAGTTTTCTCTCTCCTCCATCAAGGTTGTCAGAGCCTCATTTATTTCCCATGCATGCAATTACTTCTGGCCAAGTGGCTTTTCCTTTTTGTGCGCTCGAACAGTTGGCTCCACCGCCAGTGCCATCACATCCATTCAATGCTAACGCACGTGGCGTCCACGTGGACCTGCTTTCACATTCTTCTCTGCTAACAGTTATATCCCCGGGCCTCGGGCCTCTTTCCACCATTCATCCCATGTCTTCGTCAAATGTGATAAAATTTCTTAGACCCGGAGATATAATGAAAAATGTTAAGTTTATGTTTTTCTTTTCGGGTACTTATGCGTAAAATTAACTTTTCAGGAAAAGCAAACGGCGAAATGCTAAGAACTCCGGACCCCGGAGTTATTATTTTATTTTGATAAATATGTTCTGACGGTCGCTTTGTCTTGCAGGTCCAGACTTCATTTTACAACCATGTCTGAAGCATCTGCATCATCTCCTCCCGGAAGTCCAGAGTTACCATCCACAACCGAGACCAGGGCAGCGGCAAAGTCTAAAATAGAGAAGGCCCTGGCAAAGCTGCCCCTCACCATGAAGTTTATGTAGGGTGAGGAGATTGTGGGCTCAAAGATTGAGTCCCAGGTAAAATTGATGACTGACCCCAGTGTCGGGACTTGGGCAGAAATGCAGGCCCTAGTAAAGATAATGCATATCCAGCGACAGGCTGGAGACAAAATTGCAACCAACGTTAGAGGTTCTGAAATTCTCTGGGAAGCTTTCTTCCCATGCTCCGTGCAGTCTCCGGAGCTTGTTCTCACTCTGGCGGCCAACTAAAACTCTTCTGTCTGGGCCATCATGCTAGCAGCTGCAGAACCTACGAGATTCCCCACTCCACTGGTGTCCCTTGACCCAGTTACTTTCCAAGCAGGCCTGGGAATCCCACAATTTGATAGGTCCTCGGTGGTCACAAGGACCGAGGCCTTGAAAAAATTCAAACAACTGGAGGATGCTGCCTGGGTGTACATGAACACCAATTGGCTCAAGGTCCCGAAGAGGGATCCAAAAAGGATGAAGATAGATATCCCCCGCTCCGAATTCAAGGAAAGCATCCAAATGGGGATGATATCATTGGCCTGGGTATTTGGGCAACACTCCGCCCAGGAATTTGCGAAATGGATGTACTATTTCCTCCTGGGCATCTCTACTAAGGGATAATTCTTCGACTGGATGACAATAATTTCCAATCATGTCGACTCCCAGTTCTTGCAGCTGAACGAGAAGAGGAAGTTCTACATGACTTCTTATGTTTTCTGGGCTTTGGCCCAACAAAGGCCCCACTCCAATGGCCTACTTACAGATGGCATTCTCGGACTTGGCCGGGGACAAAAAGCACCATGGGACCATTTCCCATAGATTCAATGGGAGGCCAGCTTCCCCAGTTACTGTCAGGTAAACGACTCCTTCATTTACTACCATTTGCTCACGCCCACCCGGGATGCCGAATACCGCCTGTCTACTGAGGCGATGAAATTGGTTAGTAGTTATGGGCACTACTATATCCAGTTCCAGCAGCACACATACATTAGGGTCGCCGGATTCTCCAGGAAACCCTACTTGTTGCCCAAACATTGCAGGGACAAGATCGTGTTGCTGGAATATTGCCGGCAGATGATGGAATTACATGCCTTCTTGGCCCTCAAGAAGGGCCCCAATGTTTCGTTCCCAATATCCTGTGTGAACTACACCTGCAATCTGGCCGCCGTGAAGGAGGAAAATAATGAGCTACAATGTTATAACTTGCAGGAATTTTATCTGGCGTAGAAAAATTTTGATCCGCATGGCAAGATTGCAACGGCACTGCCCCATGCTTCGGAGCCCCACCACGCACACATGGAAGACTTCTGGGTAGATCGCCAGGATGACATGGACGTACGCAGCTGGCATTATGATAGAATGATGGCTGGAATGATGCAAGATCTAAAGCTCTGGAGGTTCCCAGCGGGCTTTTCAGACGACGCCCCCACCATAGATCCCCAGTACAAAGAAAAGGGGATTGACAAAATGCCACTACCGGCAATGAATTGGGCTATCCAGGAGGACCACATAATTGAGGACTTCACGCAGGAAGTGGTCGAGAGAAGTCATGCCTATTTTAAGAAGGCATGCCCCGGGAGTATGCGCCTAGCCTCCAGGCCTGTACCAAAAGCAACACCACCACCGGCACCAAAGTTGACTCCGGGGGCCGGGACTTCGGCACAAGGCACAGATAAGGGAAAGCAGATAGGTACAACCTCCTCCGCACAAGAAGTGCCCATTCAGGAATAGATCAAGCAATCTATAGCGGCCTCCCAAAAAATGAGGGAGCAGTTGATCACAAGGCTTGCCACTCCCCCGCTAATGGCTGGACCAATTCGTCCTCCTTCCACCCCATCACTGGCAGCCTTAATGGCGAAGGTGATGGGGATGGATCCTACGGAGGTAGCAGCAATAGCAGATGTGGGGCCGCCTCTGATCACCCAGAGGAAGAGAAAGCACATCAAACAGCCCAAGGCAGAACCAGTGCCAAGGGCTTCCCTCCCAAAAGAAGTGGAAATCCTTTCTTCTAGTTCCCCAGAACTGGAGAAGGAAATAGAACAGGCAGACATCCCAGCCAGTCCCCCTCCAGAAGAGGAGTTTGACGTATTTATAGCCGATGAGTTCAGAAATCTGCAAGGGGACGATACATAAGCGGAGACGGAAGTCCCAGAGCAAGAGCAAGAGGTTGTGGATCCGGAAGACCTGGAAGTAGAAACTGCGGAACAAGAAGAGTAGCAAATAGAAGAAAAGAGGCCAGAACTGAAGATTATCTCTGGGGCCCCAGGAATAGAAGGTCCAGGAGTAGACCAACAGTCACCAAGTGAACAAAAGGCATCCGCTAGGGAACTCGGACCCGAAACTTCAGGATCAACCGTAACCCCAGCCGCCATGTTCCCAAGGCCACTCCTGGGGGCAACCTTCGGGCGGGTTATCACAGTGGCCCAAACTTTGAATCTTGGCCCGATACCGCCCCTACTACCGACAGATGAAGAAGAAGAAGAACAAGAGCAGCATGAAGAAGAGATCCCCGAAGAAGCTGACCAGGGTCTAGACACATCAATTGACATCTGATACCAGGCTGAGGAGATAGAAATTGAGGATGTTGCTACAGAAGAGGTTCCGGCAGGGAGAGGAACGACAGAGGAAGTACATGTTGAAAAGGAGCAGCCACCACCGGACACCGGGAGAGAATCTGAAGAACAAACTCTGGCAGGAAGGCCACCCCTCCCACCTCCATGGCTGGCAGAAAGCAGAAAAAGAAAAGCCCAATACGCTCCAACAGTCCCTCTCTCCCTGGCTGAAATGATGGCCTTAGCTCAGGTCCCGCCAAAAGCAAAGAAGGCCCGGACAGTTCATACCCTTCGGACTGGGCCGGGCGGAGAAACAGTTGCAGTAGTGGCAACGCCTCCCCCAGACGCTGATGAAGCGACCGCGGACCCCACAGACTACAAAATCGCAGAGGTATCCTTGGGAAAAAGAGGAAAGCAGGGTGAAGTAGACCTACTGAAGGAGGCAGCACGGGCAGTGGAGGCCCGATATGAAAAAGAGGCCCAGAGGCTCAAGGCAGAAAAAGAGAATAATGCAAACCTTATGGGGTTGCTTACAGAGCTGGCCCGACCCCTCAACGCCGCCCCTCCACAGACCTCCATGACAGAGGAATTACCGCAGAGTGACATAGACTCCCTGCGAGTAATGAAGAAGAGGGCCCAGGCAGTAGACGAATGGGCCGCTCTACAAATAGGAAACACCCGGCATTTCCTAGCGGCCACTCTCCCAGATTTATATACGGCCTGGCAGATTATTTTACAGGCGGAAACACTGATTGAGCAGTGGGAGAGTGACGCCGAGAATTACCATGCGTGGAAGGTAGAGTTCGAAGAGCTCCTCACCCCGGGGGAAGACATAGTTTCCGAATCTGGAATTCTAGGTGAGGAATCATTTGATTTCGTAAAGGCTCAGCACTCCAGACTGGACCTCACATTGGAGGTAACCAAGCAACTGGTAGAGTCCTTAAAGGAGAAGGTAAACACATTAAAATATTCTTCCAATTTATACAAGTCATTTGTAACAAAATCTTTCGGGGTCGATCCCCTTGGTACGAATACTTATACCCCCGAGGAGTCAGTCTTGGGAAATTTTGATGAAAGGATGGCATCCCGGTATCAATCCCCGGAGGGGATGGATGGGGCCCGAATGGCAAAAATGACCAAAATGGTGCTCAAGGGCCATGATGCCGCAAGGATGAAATATGAGTTCAGAAATAATGTTCTGGACCTGGCAGAACAAGTTGAAGTGGCCAGGCACAGAAGGGCCAGCCTAAGGAAGATTGATGAAGATGGCATTTTCCGCATCCTTCAGGCCTTCAACGATAATAAACAGCCTTGAGCGTTCTCCGGGAAGCGGGGAAACTTGAGCATTAAACGTTCTTTATTCTTTTGGGGGCGTAAGTTCCCGGATCCCGAAGTTCTGGATCTAAAATTTGGTATTCTTTAAAGTGATCCGTGTCCCGGTCCCCGAGGCTGACCGGTCACTTTCAGAGGTGGTTAATAAAGACTGTCAGAGGGTAGTTGGGCACATCAAGAGGCATCAGCTCAGCAGTTGGATTCTAACAGGGTGATCTTCTCGAGGCACCGTTCAAAGGTACACCTGGCACATTGGAGACAGGGTGCCGCATTTCCCATTTATGAGGCATGTAGCCTCGGTCCCCGGGGGACCTACTTCCCTCTTTCTTCTCACCGGCTCTCTTCTCGAGGCCGATTCTTCCGATGTATATTCTTGTCTTCTTCTTCTGACATGGCAGACCTATTCCGTCTCCAGGTCTTTTGTAGGGTGGCGCAGGTAGTATCGGCCCCCAGATATTGTATTTTATTAAAGCACACTGAAATAGGGTTAGGGTTAGAAAGTTGTATAAATAGGCAAATCGGCCCATTTCCAAGGGTCGGCGAAATTGATGATTTTTCTATCCATAAGAAATAGCAAAGTGATTTCTGGTTTTAGGTGCAGAGCTCAATGATCCATTGTTCTGTTCTTGGTAGTTAGATGCTCCCCTGGAGCCACCATTGTATCACGCACCCGTGCTTGTTGGACTAAACATTAATGAAGAAGGAAGGATTCTTGGCAATGAAGTTGTTAACGTCTCTGCTTCTGAGTTAATGGTATTTCATGTTTTAATGTTCTGTATGTCCTTCACTCTGATATGTTAAAGTAGATTAGCGACCTCTTTATTTATGCTACTGATAAAATGCTAACTAATGGTTGTGTATTTCTTCGGTATTTAGTGTAGCCTTTCAGAGTGTTGTCGATATTCTAAAATTTTCAGCATGACTGTAGTTAGATAAATGTTTCTAACCCCGCAGGATCTTTTTCGTTTTATTTGCTAAGTGTAGAATACTCTGGGAAACCCTTACTATTCTGAATCTCTGGAGGAATGAGTTGAAGTAACCAGCTATCCCCCTCGAAAATAGTCACCTCTTCTAACTAAGCCCCGCACTGTCGTGACCCGACACCCAGGTGCTTGAAGGCCCGGAGGATTTATTTCCCCCGGACAACCTTTGCAGGCGGAGTTGGACGATTTCTCCGGAACCCGGTGACAACTTATGACTGTTGGCAGACCCGGTCAGCAAAACCCCATCAACAGGATCTTCTTTGACTGCAAAAAATACAAAATCCTCGTCCTCATTATCTCCTGATTCTTCATCGGTAACCCCTTCATCCACTGCAACAAAGAATTGTTTCTTTTCTTTCCCTTAAAATTCATGAACTTATCATTTTGTTTACCATTAGGACATCTAACAGAAATATGTCTAATCTTATTACATGAGAAACATTTTAGTGGAAGTTTACCTTTGTACTTACAAGTCCCTCTAGGCAGTCTCTTTGGTAGTAGAGCTTCAATCTCTCCTTGTTTCCTTGATTGTTCCAATATATCTTCAAGTTCCCTGGAATAACTTGACATATAATCATAATCATGACTTGTTTCCTTACCTTACCTTACCAGTACATTAGACACTGGTGCCTTGAAATCTTCCTCAACTCTTGGAATATTGTTATCAAAGTTATTTAACTCAAATGCAGTAATCTTACCAATCAGTCCATCTATAGTAACATTATCAAAGGTTCTCAAGTCATTTATAGAAGACACTCTAATGGCATAAGAATTTAATAAATTTCTCAACATTTTACTTACCACAGTATCTTCCTCAATAGTTCCACCAGCACCTCTGATAGCAACAAAAAATTATTTTATTCTTAGGCCATATTGTGGAATGTTTTCTCCTTCTACCATCTTCATGTCATCATACTTACCTCTAAGACTATCTTCCTTAGCTTTTTTCACATGAATATATCCTCCATAGATTAGTTTTAACTTTTCCCAAACATCATTGGCTGTATCAAGTCCACAAACATCAACATATTCAATATCAGATAGGGTACTTACAATAGCTTCTTGTGCTTGAGTATTCTCTTTTTGTTCCTTCATTTCATCTGCAGTCAGAGTTCTAGGAGGAGTGATATACCTGCTTGTGATATGCATCTAGTATTTAGATCCCATACCTTTTAGATATAACTTCACTTTGTCACTCCATACCAGGTAGTTGTCTTTAAAGAACTTAGGAGGTTCCTTACTCATCATTGGATCTTTTCCTCAAGCTATTAGGATTACCACAAAGAGGACCAAATCTCCGATACCAATTTTTAGTATTACGACATCCAAGATTACTGGGGGGGTCAATCAATAATCTAGCAATTCAAGCTTTTCATTAACCATTCAACCACTTTTATCACATAACATACATTGCATGAATAAACAAATCAATGAAGATAATCAATAACAACCATGTAATACAATGACACCAAAGATTTTCTCATGGAAACCCAACTAGTAAAAACCACGTGTGGGGATAGAACCCATAGAAATATGCACTCTTCTAAAGTACACCCAATTAAGAGCTTAGCCCTTTTAAAAGCTTACAAATGTACGGTTGAGAGAAAGACCTTGTTAGGAGTCACCCGGTAAAGGGATTTACCTCTAGCCCTATTAGGAGCTTTACCCTCTTAGGAGTAACATTTTTAAAGGATTTCAAACCCTAATTAAAGAGTCACCTAATTAAAGGATTTATAATTCAAACATGTTAGGGTCTACTCGGTTAAGGGATTTAGCTCGATGAAGCTGTTAGGTATCAACAAGTAAATGATCTGAGAAAGTAGCACTCTTTTCTAATACATATCCATTTCAAGCTCAATCTCTACTTCACATATAGATAATATTCTCTCTTCTATCTTTTCTCAATCGTAACTCTACATCCACGATCTACACTTGTACTTTTTATCATTTTACATATTTATACATTACAATTTCATGTTGGAAAGTAAACTCCCATGGAGTATATGACTTATTTTGTGTTGTCATTATGGCAACAAAGTCATATGAAGTTTTGACAGCAAACTTTGTAGTGAAAATTAACTAAGTATAGAAGACAATATAGAACAGAGATACACAGATGATCAGAGCACCAGTGCATGTGCGTACGACCGATTCTGACTAAGCACCTTCATAAATAAGCTTTATGATATGTTTTTATGCTTACCCTATACACGCATGGTATGGAATGTCAGTATGGACAAGTTACAGAAATAACAAGTACACTAGCATTTCAGAATACATAGTATGAAGCCGAATTCAAGTTTTTTATTAGCGTGTAATCTTTTGTTGTGTAAAGGCTAAGTGCCTATTTTAATAAGTTTTTAATCATGTATTAAACATTATTGTAAACACGCTTAAGCCAATTTGTTTGGAAATGTTGTGAATGTTCTTTTTGGGCCAACTAAGGTCTTGTTTAGAGTCGCGTCTATTCAGGCATAAACATATATATATGCAATGTAAAGGTATATTACAAGTGTCGAGGAAATATACAAAGAAGAGCTAGAAGAATAGTATAAAGATGGCAGTATGAGATAGAGCCCTAAAGAAAGATAAGAGCATAAGCGCATAATCAAAACTGATCAGACATCTGTGTCATATACAGCAGTTCACTTTCAGATATAGTGCATATCTATTCTCAGGAGGTTGTAGCCTTCTTTCTCATTGAGCAGTGGGCTCTTGGACAGTGACTCCTCACCCCTAACAGGATTGTTTGTAAAAGACTCCTAATAGGGTCAAGCCTTTAACCAGGTCATTGTACTTGCATTGTAAAGACTACTCCTAACAAGGCAAAGGAACTTTAACAAGTTCATTATACTAGTGCAATATTTGTGGGTACTAATTCCCACTGGGGTTTTCCTCTAATCAAGGTTTCCTCATAATCATATCATGTGTTATGTGTTCTTGTGTTAAGATTCAAGTGATATATATTTGATTTATGTTTAAAGTTGCTGAAATAGAATAATTAGTTAAACACTGATTCACCCCCCCCCCCCCCCCCCCCTCTCAGTGTTTCCAACAATTGGTATCAGAGCTCTGGTCCTATGTAAGAAAGTTTAACCACTTGAGGAGATCATGGATCCAGTAGAAGCAAAAAATTTGAAAAAGAATCTTGAAGTAGCCCTTGAAGATCTAGACAGATCTGAGAAAGAAAATGAGGAACTTAAACTAAAAGTTGATGGCTCACAAATGCTTATCAAAAAGCTAAGAAAAGACTTGAAAGATTGCTCTACAAATGATTTGGTTAAAATGGTCAAGAAACTGAATGAAGAAAACTCATCTTTAAAAGATAAGATAGAAGAATTGAATGACCAGTTAACTGATAGCCTAACATATATTGAAGAGAAGAACAAAGAAAATAAATAGTTAGATGAAGAACTCATGCAAGCCAATATGAAAATCTTGGAACTGGAAAACATCAAGAATAAAATTGAATCTGAATTATCAGGAGCAAAAGACAAGATTGATAAACTACACACAAGTTATGATCTAATTCAATCATAGCTTTATGAACAAAAACTAAAAGGTGATACCACTAGTATGGGATACAGTATATCTCAAATCAAGATAAATTCATTACAAGAAAGAAAGAAAGCTCAAACAAAATCTGCAAAAGAAAAGAAAACTGAGAATCATGAAAAGACTAAAGCAGAACCACCAAAAGATAAGCACAAGGCAATCAACCATACTTGCTATGCCTGTAACAAGAATGGACACTTGGAAAGAGATTGTAAGGATGTAAGACCCTTCAATGGTTACTATTACTCCTATAATAAGTTTGGTCATAGGGTTATTCATTGCAGGACAAATCAAAGAAATCAGTCACAACTAAACCAAAGGAATCAGAATCAATACAATCAGAGAAATCAACCTCAAAGAAAATTGCAGAAAATTACATGTCAGATATGTAATTACAATGGACACACAACCAAGAAGTGTAGCATGATGAATAACAACATCAAACCTCCTATCATTTGTCACTCATGTGGAAAATTTGGACACATCTCAAGGTTTTGTAGGTCAAGAACACAAGGACAAGAGAATCCTAAAAAGTCTTTGTTTGAAGAATCAGGAGAAGTTAATTTTGTGCAAGCTAAAGCTAACTCAGATAAAATATGGGTTGAAGTAACAAAAGATAATGAAGAGAACAAGGTAGTAGATGCATCCTCAGTGGATGCACCTTCTACTTCTAGATAATTGACCCTCATGGTCTCAGGGGGAGCTATTCTAGCTCTGAACCCCTGTGTGGCTGGTATACTCATCTCTGAGTATGCACCTTTGAATTCGTGTCAATGATATCAAAAGAATGTAGTATGCATTAACGCATTGTCTATACTTCATTCTGAATAAAGTTTGAAAGTCTCAGTAAAAGCACTTACAGCATTAAACGCAGAAAACCTTTATATAAATTGGTGGATTGATTGATTATTCTCATTGTTTACATCTGAGATCATAAAATTTATAGAGCACAGGAGCACTAAGCATCAAAGCATCCAAAGGTATTGATTTGATCAATTTTTGAATAGATTGCAAGTTGAAATGGAACCCTAGTAGTCGCGTCATTTTGAATTGCTGTGAAACCCCACTTAATCAAGTTGCAAGTAAGTATGGAAACCCCAGTTGTATTTGACATTGCTGAAAGGAAGAGATTTGTCATTAAGAAGAATCCATTCAAGTCTATACTAGATGATGTTGAAGGAGAATTCTCTAACACTCTGCTAGGAGTCGTGCATGTGGAACACATTCCCAAGTAAATCTACTGCAAGAAGGAAATAGTTGGAGACAACAGCATAGCAACTCTTATGGGTTCAATTATGAAACAAGACTACTCATTCAAGGATGAATACATGCATCTCACTGATAACCCTATCTTTGAGTATTCTAACACGCACGAGTTCTATGAGCCAAAATGGGTTAAGATATTACTAAGTAGGATACATGATGACCTATATTGGATTGGTGAGGTTCCTGTCTGCGTCACTGCAGACCTAATTCATGAAATGAATGGACTTCCTAAGACTAGACCAGTTCTTCCTACTGGTAAGGATGTTAAGAAGCAGGTTGAAAAAATTTGCTTATCTAGAAGTGATAGGCGTGGCATGACTATCGATCCTATTAAGGAGAATGACATCAAACTACTCACTATGATACTTGGATACAAGATTCAATAGGCAAGCAGACTAAATAGTGTGTCTGCAGCAATAGTTTTGGAATCAATAAGGATAGTGAGAGATAACACTTAGTACAATCTCTGTGAACTATTGTGTGCACAACTGATTGAGAACATTAAGGCTATTAATCATGACAAGAGAAAGATATTCAGGTTTGGCTCTTTGATCATCTACCTATACTTCCACATTGTTGGTAAGGTTGCAAATCTTTACCTAGATAGGATTAAACCTACTATGTCTCAGATATCACTAAAAGCTACATCAGAGAGTAGTGCAAAAGGTACTGTGGACATGGATATCAAAACATTCAGGATCAAGATGCAGAAGAGGTTCAGGATACCTAAGAAGATAGTTGAGAAATACAAAGACACCATATGCTTCATGGTGGAAACTGGATGTACTTGCATGGAGGAAGTTGAGCCTAGAACAAAATGGATTCACCCTCTTGGTTATGAAGTAGAAGAACATGTTTTGGAAGGTTATGCACAAGTCCTCCTATCTGCACCCAAGGATCCCAATGAACCTATAAGATGGGGTACTTACAGAGAAAAGACAAATCAATTTGATTATGTCTTATACAGTGCTGACAACAAAAGAAAGGCATCTAGGATTACTTCAAATATCCTAAAAGTTCATGGTGTTACACAAGAAGACCTTGACAGAGATAGGGAAGCTAAAATAGCCAAAGAACTTGAGAAAACTCCCACAAAAGTAAAAATTGAAAAGTCTGAAGATATGCCTAAGAAGAAGAAGAAGAAGAAGAAATCAAATGAAGATACATCTGCGCAATCAACCACCATTGATCTAGAATATTCTCCACCTTCTGTACCCAGCAAGTTGACTAGAATGAAGAAGCAAGTTCCTACAAGTCATCCAACCTCAAGGACCATAAGGAGCAAGGTAAAGAACACACAAGCCCCTCTTGAGGTAGGATTCAAGCCCAGTCTAATAGTCCTAAAGAATAGAATTTTTAATGAAGGTAGACTAGAATCTATCAAGAATGTCTATGATAAGTATCAAGAGATAGAAAAAACATAAATTCAGTATATGATCATCTCTCACATGATTAAGTTCAAAAGGACAGTATTGGAACTCAAAATAGTCATACCAGACAAGGTATGGAACACACTTGATGTATTAAATAGGAAATCAATTGAAGAGGATATGAGGATAAGAGAAGAAACATTGGATAGTCTTCTCCTGGTATGCTCGCATGATGAGAAAGCCATTCTGCTAGATTTAGTAAAGCCTCACCTAAGAACCAAAACAAGAGTTCTCCATATCATGAATAAGGAGTATGATCTGGTTGGTGAAGAGACTCCGAAAGCATTTGAGCGGGTATTTCTGGATAGACATATGTATCCTTCAACAGCACCTACAGCAAAGGTAACTCCAGTTCCTCCCAAACAGGTTATAGAACTAGTGATTCAAAATGCACCTAAGATAGGTCCACAGGTTTCAGCACCCTCAGTTTCAATAGCTTCTGAAACTGTAAAAGATTCAGGAGATACTATAGTGATTGATGATATCAAAATATCCATGACTTCTTCTGACAATGATATGGACAAAGTTGAAAAAGCATTTTTAAGCACTGAAGAGACAAAGGAGGTATTCACTGATGACACATCTTTACAACAAGATGAATTTCCCTCTAAAGATTCAACAGACTTGAATAAAGAGGAAGATAATCAAACTAATGAGACACTAGTCATGGAGATCCCAGTAAAAAGTGAATGCATGGATACTAGTCAGAATATTATATTCACACCATCCATTCAACCATCAACTTCATTGTTGTCAAGTTTAACTTCTGATTCAGCAAGTCTAGATGCATGGGGAGAAGAAGATTTGATTAAGATGAGTGTCCTAGCCATGGAAAAAGCCAAAGAGAAACAAGTTATGATAAACCCACTCTTTTTGGAATCAGTAAACATTCTGAATGATCTAGTGCCTACAGACAAGAAAGTGGCTAAAATTCAATTAGTTGATGATGTAGATAGCATCCTAACAAGCTTCAAAGCACACTTTACAAGTTTAGTAGACTTAGCTACTATAATTGCAGAAGATGAGTATAAAAAGGAAAGATTGAATGAACTGATAAAGAATTTTTCCTTAGATTTAAATTCATTAAAGATTGGTCAGACAATGTTGAAAGAGTTGGCATCAAAAGGTAGAAAGGTTATAGCAAATTGCATGGACAAAGGTAAACTCACCTCTGAACATATCAAAAAGATAGAAGAGGAAGATATCTTGGTTGATAACATAAGACAATCAGTTGAAAAATCATCCCAAGACATAAACATCTACAACAATATCTATTAACGTCAATTAGACAAGATAGAAAAAGCTAAAATGGATATCAGCAAGATAAGGATCAGGCAGACTCAACTGAGAAATGCACTTGCGCCCTCCTTAGCAGTTCTAGATGAGAACATTAAATAGATTGATGCAACCATTGCTACCTATGATCAAGGACCCAACATGGATTTGACAAAGATGGAAAAGCTTACATATGCCTTATGCGCCCATCTACAAACAATTGATGCACTAAAGGCATTCTAGCAGCAAGAGATGAAGAATCTGCAGATAGCTTATCCAGATGTATACATGGAGTAAGTATCTAGAGACTTACAATTTTGACACCTTTGTCATTAATGTCAAAGGGGGAGTAAAGTATGTATGGGGAGTAGTGTATATATACAAAGAAATAAGATATAGTATATGTTAAAAGAAGATAATATATAGTTTTTGGTGTTAGTCAATTTTGAGTAACTTGGCCACATTCCTTTGTTGCCATTAATGACAAAGGGGGAGATTGTTGGAAAGTTGACTCCCAGGGAGTATATGACTTATTTTGTGTTGTCATTATGGCAACAAATTCATATGAAGTTTTGACAGCAAACTTTGTAGTGAAAATTGACTAAGTATAGAAGACAATACAGAACAAAAATACACAGATGATCAAAGCACCAGTGCACATGCATACGACCAATTTAGACTAAGTGCCTTCAGACATAAGCTCTATGATATGTTTTTATGCTTACCCTATACACACATGGTATGGAATGTCAGTACGGACAAGTTATAGAAAGAACAAGTACACTAGTAGTTCAGAATATAGAGTATGAAGCCGACTTCAGGTTTTTGATTAGCGTGTTATATAATAATGTGTAAAGGCTAAGCACCTATTTTAATAATTTTTTAATCATGTATTAAAAATTATTGTAAACACGCTTAAGCCAATTTGTTTGAAAAAATTTTGACTGTTGTTTTTGGGCCGACTAAGGTCTTTTTTATAGTCACGTCTATTCAGGCATAAACATATATATATTCAATGTAAAGGTATATTACAAGTGTCGAGGAAATATACAGAGAAGAGATAGAAGAACAGTATAAAGATGTCAGTATGAGATATATCCCTAAAGAAAGATAAGAGCATAAGTGCATAATTGGAACTGATCAGACATTTGTGTCATATACAGCAGTTCACTTTTGAATATAGTGCATATCTATTATTAGGAGGTTGTAGCCTTCTTTCTCATTAAGCAATGAGCTCTTGGACAGAGAATCCCCACCCCTAACAGGGTTGTTTGTAAAAGACTCCTAATAGGGTCAGGCCTTTAACCAGGTCATTGTACTTGCATTGTAAAGATTGCTCCTAATAGGGAAAAGGAACTTTAACAGGCTCATTATACTAGTGCAATATTTGTGGGTACTAATTCCCACCGGGGTTTTCCTCTGATCAAGGTTTCCCCGTAATCATATCATGTGTTATGTGTTCTTGTGTTAAGCTTCAAGTGATATATATTTGAT
>MU226871.1:822487-837659 GCA_018584345.1 Thuja plicata
CCCCCCCCCCCCTTTCAGTGTTTCCAACAGTTCATTGGGGAAATTAACCTCCTTACAAAACATTTTACAATCTTTCCCACTCAATGAACAAACCCTAAAACATGTTAACAATCTATAACACTCTCTAACAAACTCAGGTCAGCCTTAAAATCCATTGCACATTAATTTAACAAAGAAAATTCAAACCACAACATATTCTCCAATGTTCTTGCATAACCTCCAAGAAATCCAATCAAAATGATCATGAAAATTCCAACTCATCAATCATCGTCAATCTTCAACATCACCACGATCCCTGGAACAAGTAATCACTTACTATAACATGGTGCATCATCATCGGTCAAGGATCTAACTGACTCTTCTAAGAACATATTATGGTTTTTTACTGAATGACCTTTTGTCACTTGAAACTTGGTCTTTCGGTCATCAAATCATGATGCTGTCACAACAGCAACCTCATAACATATTCAAGATAACAAATCCTGAAATAAAACATCTAAATCAAAACCTATTTGATACAAACATAAAATTATTCCTTCATGGTTTCATCATGTTCTTCATGTTGACCTGTCAACCTTCAATCAAACATAAGTCATACCAAACATAAGATCAACCTATACAGTCATAGATATAGCATCTAGAGACATCACTTAGTCTTCCTTTACAATCGCACATGCAAACTCTTACCACGGCTTTGGATTCAACCTCTTAAATATATATATCAACATGAGAGGGACATTGTCAACAGAAAAACACTAAGTTTACATCAATGACAACATCATAACTAGTCAACCTATCATCGTATATGCATCAAACACATACCATAACATACTCAACTTTATCTTTGCATCAGTTATGCCAACAACTCACACATATTTGACCACCCCTTCTATGGGTTTTGTCCATTTCCTTTTCCCAAAATGGCCCAGTCCATTTCTCTTACATCTTGTCCCCCCTTTCGTCTTTGGAAGATGCTCACATGTGACTCACTTTGGGCCTCCCACCCTCTTACACTTGTCATTGAGCTATCACTTTCAAGATTTTATCACACATGTATGAGAAACTCTCCCTCTTGCATGGCCACCCCTTTATGCCATGTGGTTCCTATGTGGATTCCACATAAGAGCCACCTCACCCAAGCCCCTCAAAAATCTATAAATAAGGGCCTTAACTTCTAATTTGCATATAGCATTTTCATTGTAGTGTTATAATGCTCATTTAGTTTTCAATCTTTCATTGCATTTCATGTTATTTTCTCATTAGGTATTAAATCTTGCATTCATCTTATATTGATTTTCATCTTAGATCTTAGCTTTCTTTCATATCATCCAATTTACAATCTTGTGTTATGTTCATCTAGAATCTTGCATCTTAGCTAATCACTTTCATTCTAGTTTGCATATAGTTTTTATCATTAGTTTTCATCTAGTTCTTCATTTTTAGTTTGCATTAGGATCATCCTCCTCTCTTCATGCATCTATTTGGGGATTGAATAAAATTGTGTTGGAGAGAATATCCACAAAAACCTTAAAGATAAATTCAAATGAGTCATGGGTGCACTCATGTTAGCTCAAATGAGGTTGTGTGAGATTTTTATTGGTAGATTACATGTTTTATACTAACTTTGCTTGTTTACACCTGACTACACAGAGTTGGAATTCTCACGCATACACTCACTACCCAAAACATGGACGGAATTGACTTGGTGAGGATTTTTATTGTTCAAGGTTTCATCTCTAGACTATAGAGCATCAAGTAAAGTGGTAATGACATTGTCTTCTTCTTCCAAGATATCCTTATGAATGGGACAAACTTTAGAAGGGGGGTTAGAAATTATTATCAATGTCCCATCTCCAGAAGATATTCCATTTAGATGTAATCAAGGTAAGGTGACACTAAGAAATTTTTTTATAATATCCCCCTCTTGCTCCAAAATATCATCATAAGAGAGATACATTTTAGGAGAAGGATCAACATCATTCTTTAAGTGTTCATCCCTAGGAGGGAAATTTTTTGAAGAAGTGTTGATAATCTCTTCTTGCACCAAAATGTCCTCATGGATGGGATCAATTTTGGGAGAGGATATATGGGTATGGATGAAATGAAAAAACATATGCATGAAAGGGAACATCGTGAAACTCTTGAAGAAAATTTGAAATTGAACTAGTGAATGAAGATAACAACTTCATTCATCGAATGCAAATGCAAATACATACAAATCAAATTGAGATACATGAAATGTAACAAAATGAAGGAAATGAAATATTTTGTTAGTTTTTATTGTTTTGACACATACAATGCAAGGTTAAACTATTTGTCTAAACACATGAAATATAGAAAATATATTATTTAAATATAAGATAATGAAATGCATATAAATCAAATCTAGAAATACAAATAAAAAATGAGATGTAAGAGTGTGGTTTGACCAAAATGTAATGAAGGAAATAGTGTTCACTAGCTTGTCTAAGAAAACTAGGGACCATGGGCCTATCAACTCTTATATTGGAAGGAAGATGATCCACTAGGCTTGAGGAGGGTCAAGTGTTGAGTGAATGTAGCGATCCTCCGCTGCTAAGTAAGATGATTGAGAAAATGTTAGAGAGAGAGAGAGAGAGTCTTTTTGCAAAAAAAGAGATGGTTAAAGAACTAAGAACTCAATTTCAGGACTAAATATGGAAATAAAATACATAGGCTGGCCTATACACCAAATTCAGCCAAAATTTCCTATCAGGGGCAACTTGGAGTGTAGCAGGCGAATTGACTCATCATTGATAATGGGAGGTGCCCTTGATCTACCCAAAAGTGAAGAAGAGGCAGTGGATCTATAGCACATTATTATACAGGTTCCTATAGTTGAATAAGTAACTATGTCACTTGTCACATGCACACAGAAAGAGGATAAAAGTGTTCGGGGAAAGAGGTTTTCCTAAGTCAAACCTCTATATAGGAATTAACCTAGAAATCAAATAGAATTTGCATAAAATGAAAGGAAGTGTGTTGTAAGTAGAAGAGGCTTGATAAGTGTCTTAAATCTTAATGATGTCAATTCACTTGGAATGATATCACAAGTGTTGATGCAATAGCATGGCTCCATAAAGACCTAATACAATATCACAAAAGACATGCCTTCATGATGATTTTTAGGCTTGCCACAATGATGAGATGAAGTGCTCAAATATGCTTGATTATTCTTTGAATGCTTGACACTATGGATGTTTTATTGCTTGTCTCTTGATAATATATGGATTGATGGATCCAAAAATTAGGGAGGTAGCATTGTTCTTATACCTCACTTAGCCAATTTGGGGCTCAAAACTTGAAGGAGGCTGACACGGAGTTGGAATCCCACTCAAAACAAAATACATCTCTCTGATTTAAATTTGGGCCTAAATTGCAATGTAACAGATGTATCCCAATGTAGGTGGGCACTTGGCTCCCCCCATACATCTCAGGCTACCCTTTACAAGCCAGCTAGAGCTCAAATTTGAATTAGGGGCCAATATGGACATCAGGATACTCAAAACATGTGCAGAATTGAGGTGTGATAAATATATATGTATGAAATAGGACACATGATAATATGGCCTATTTATGAAAATGATGATTGAATGAATGAAATAATTAAAGGGCCACACCCATAATTAAGAGGCCCTCATAGATATTGATGTATTAGAATGAATTCATTCTAACAATATGTATCAGAGCTTAGGTCTCTTGGAAATAGTTTGAAGGTACTTGGAGCAAAAGATCAAGATGTATAAAAAGGAGGTACCAAAGTTGAACAAAGATAATTTCCCTGCATGGTAGAGTTTGATGAAATTGCATCTGGCTGGTATTGGTGATTCTGCTAAGCACTATGTTGAACATGATTATGTAGCCCTCACTACACCTATCACAGCTGCACAGTTAAGAGAAAAGCAGGAACACAATCAAGAAATATTGGAGATTGCATCATCTCTGAACTATCATGAGTTTGAAGACATAAAGAACTATACAAATTCAAAACATATGTGAGATGCCCTAGCAACCATCTATGGAGGAGATACAAATGTGCTGAGATCCAAATCTGAAAGTTTAAGAGATAAGTTTGATGAAATGAAAATGCAAGAAGGAGAAAATATAGTTCAATATTATGGTAGGATAAAGGAAGTTGTAAATGCTATTAGAGGAGCTAAGGCAACCATTGAAGATAACACCATTATGAGCAAGGTACTAAGAACACTTCTTCTTGTATATGTTATTAGAGTCTCTGCAATTCAAGAGTTAAGATGTACTCCTAATAATAATTTGACTTTGGAAGGTTTGGTAGGAAGACTTACTGCATTTGAGATGTCAAATTTTGATAAATACACTCCACAAGCTATTGAATCTACATTCAAGTCCCAGTTCATCCTTAACAAATCAAAGAAAGGAAAGAAATGTGTGAACAGTGACAGCAACACCATAGATGATGACCTGGAAGAACTTGAGGCACTCATGGAAAAAAGACTATCTAGAGGAAAAGGAAAATTCAAAGGTAAACTTCCTATCATTTATTTTTCATGTAACAAAGTTGGTTATATTGCTGCAAGATGTCTTGATAAGAATGACAAAGATGAAAGAAGAGACAGCAAGTACAAAGACAGAAAGGATGACCGAGCCTTCAGAAAGTATAAAGATTACAAAGATAAAGGTAAGAAATCTTGTTATATAGCTGAAGAAGCTTCTGACAGTGAATCTGACAATTCTGATGAAAATGATATAGAAGTTGTGTATGTTGCTATGAAAGATGATTCTGATGATGATGAGAAAACTGCACTAATTTCTTATATGAGTAAAGGTGACCGTTGGATTATTGACAGTAGTTGTTCACATCACATGACTGGTGATAAAGAAAAATTTGAAACCTTAGATCAGTGTAAAGGTGGTTATGTTAAATTTGGAAATGATGCACCATATCTTGTTAAAGGGAAAGGATCAATTAACTTGACTATCAAGATCAGATGTGACAATGTATATTGGGTTGACGATCTTAATTATAATTTATTGAGTGTTGCACAACTGAATATTTCTTGTTACAGAGTTGAATTCCATCACAAGAAAGCAAAGATCTATGATGCCACAGGAGAATTAGTTGGAAGTGGAGAGAAAACAAAGGTAACTTGTTCTATCTGGACTTAGTTGATGAGACATGCTTGTTTGCACAATATAATTATGTTTGGTTATGGCATAAAAGGTTGTGTCATGTAAACTTTGATAACTTGGTAAGCATAAATAAATTGATAAAGGTTAGAGGGCTGCCTAAGTTAAAGAAACCTGAAAATGCAATGTGTAAGCAATGTCAATTAGGAAAAATGACTAAATCTAGTTTCAAAAGAAAGACTCATACTTCTGAGGAAATTTTGGAATTGGTTCATACTGACCTTTGTGGTCCTATTGGTGAGAAAAGTTACTGTGGAGATAGATATTTTATTCTACTTGTTGACGATTACTCAAGAATGATGACGGTTATGTTTCTTAAAGAAAAATCTGATGCATTCCAGTTATTTAAGTGGTACTTGGCAAAAGTTGAAAAGGAGAAAGGTAAAAGCCTAAAATGTTTAAGATCTGACAGAGGAGGTGAGTTTATTTCTAATGAGTTTAACAGGTTCTACAATGACCGAGGGATAAAAATATAGATGTCCGCGCCTGGGACACCACCACAGAATGGTATTGCTGAGAGAAGAAACAGATCCATCATGGATTGTGCCAGAACACTAATGATGGAGAAACATGTTGCACAAAAATATTGGAGAGAAGCTATAAGTACAGCAGTCTATACCCTGAATAGAGTACAAGTCAAGAAAGGTACTAATGCTACACCTTATGAGCTATGGTATGGGTATGCACCTAATGTAAGATATTTTAAAGTTTTTGGAAGCAAATGTTTCATACTAAAGGATAACAGAAATGGAAAACTTGATGCTAAAGGTGAGGAAGGCATATTCCTTGGTTATTCAACTAAAATTAAAGCATACAAGTGTTTGAATTATAACACTAACAAAATTGTGGAAAGTGTAAATGTTAGAATTGATGAATATGCAGAAAGAAATGAAGCTGAAAGCACATAGGAACCTGAAAGTTACAAGTCATTTGTCTATATGGATGAGGAAGATTCTAGTGAATTACTTGAACCTGAGAAAGAGGTTGCCGAGCAACAGCTTGCACCTGCTAAGTCACAGAACGAAGCTACCGAGAAACGGGAGGTAATTGCCGAGCTATCAGATGGAGATGTCAAGTCACATAATCAACCTGAATTGAACGTGAATGATCAATCTGAAGAATAAAAAGAGCCTACTCTAGCAAAGTATGTAAGGAGGCACCATAAACCTGATCAAATCTTAGGATCAAATAATTCTACAGTTATGACAAGAAGCAAGTTGAGAGATGGTACATGCTTTTTATGTGATAAAGATTGGATTTGCAAGAACCAATGACAACAGCAATCTGTATTTGAAGACAAAGAAAATTAAAGGTACTTTATTGGCTAAAATTTTTGTTGATGACATTATATTTAGTGGACAAGATGTGTTATGCCAAGCTTTTGCAAAGGAGATGCAAACTGAATTTGAGATGTCTATGTTTGGTGAGATAAAAAAAATTGTTGGCTTACAAATATATCAGATGAAGAATGGTATCCATATTACTCAATCAACATATGTCAAGGAGATACTAAAAACTTTTGGAATGGAAGATTCAAAACAAGTGAGTACACCCATGGCTACTGGACAGAAGTTAACAAAGAATGATGATACAAAAGAAGTAAATCAAACCCTTTACAGGTCAATGATTGGAAAGCCGCAATATGTTGTGCACAACAGACCTAATATTGCACTGGCTATTGGAATTGTTGCAAGATTTTCTGCCAATCCCAAGGAAACTCATATGATGGCAATAAAAAGAATTTTGAGATATTTGAAAGGAACAGGTGAATATGGTTTGTATAAAAAAAAGAATGACAAGTTTGAACTCATATTCTATTGATTCTGATTGGGCTTGAAATTTGGATGATATAAAAAGCACCACAGGTGGTGCATTTGTTTTAGGAAAAAGATTGGTTTCATGGACAAGCAAGAAAAAAAAATTGTACCTCACAATCTACAGTTGAAGTCGAGTATGTGGTAGCAGCAGTTAATTGTTCTAATATTGTGTGGTTGAAGATACTACTAAAAGGTATGAAAGAGGAGACCACATAACCAATTGTTATATATTGTGATAACACAAGTGCCATTAATATTTCTAAGAACCCTGTAATGCACTCTAAAACAAAGCATATAGCTATCAAGTATCATTACTTGAGGGAGCTAGTTTAGAAGAAGGAAGTGACACTGGAATATGTGAATACTAAGGAACAGTTAGCAGACATGTTTACAAAGGCACTTCCCAAGGATGCTCATGAGTATCTATGAGGTAAATTAGGGTTGATTCCCCTAACTAAGGCTAATTAGTTCAGAATGGTACTGTTGCATCAAATTTTATATTCAGAATATTTGACACATTGATGCACAGGCAGTCACACTTTAGGATGCTGCCTAAAGTTGTGAAAAATAGACAAGGACAAAAAAGGGGATCAGTCATAAGCAAGATGACAAGAATAGCATGATACAGAGTTTAGAACAAAAGAATATGCATGATGAAGATGTCAACGTCTTTGGCATTGTTGTCAAAGAGGGGGAAGTTTACTGAAAGAGGGAGAGTTTACTATACATAGAGATAAAGGGAGAGTTTACTGAAAGAGGGAGTCTACAGATGAACAGAGGATAGAAAGATTTCAGTGTGTTTACAGACACAGAGGGATAAATGTTTTACAATAAGAGAATCATAATGAAGCTAAATACATTAATGAAGATTTGTTCATATCAAGGAACACATGCAAACTTTTTGGATTGTATGGTAAACTATGGTTGGAAAATTATTGTTTTAAAGTTTAGTGTTGCCATCAATGCCAAAGAGGGAGATTGTTGGAAAGCTACAATGGAAACAATTGTTGTTTTGTCATTGATGTCACACCTTAACTGGTGAAACTATTGATATTTTTTTGAGTACCATATCTATTGATTGATGAAGAAGATTTGAAGGTAAGGATAACAAGAAGACCAAGTGAAATGGTTGAGTTATGGGAAATCACAAGGGTACTTGATCAGTTAGCACATTGGCAAAGTAATGTGTTGTTTATCTTTTGATGATAGTTTATTGAAAACAGTTTATGTCGAGCAAAGTTTGTGATGACCAAGCGCCAGTAAATTGCCGAGGAAACTAGTGATGACCGAGCGGAAGAACACAGTGTTGGCCGAGCAACATTGTTTTGGTAATTGTTGAGATTTGAGATCTCTGGCCGACATAGTTGATTTTATTGGGATATGTAAAGTTAATTGAGGATAAGCACGAATGGTCCACTCTATTTAAATGCATGGGTAACCGTAATTAATGCATGGATCAAAGATTTAATTAGTGATTTCTTTGGAGAAGTAAATTAAATGTAAAGATGGAAAGATCCATTGGATCTGACCTAACCTAAGATCTACAATCTTGATTAAGCGGCAAAGATTTATTTTACCTAGATGAAGAGGTATAAGATAACCTCAAGGGGTTATTCAGAAGTGTGGAATTAATGTATGAAGTGTATGCAAGATGATTGCATAGTTAATTGACTGGTTGGCATGATCTAGCAGAGAAGGCTAAGTAGAGAAGCAGAGAGCTGCGAGAGTGATTGCTTAACAGATTTCCAAGCAGATCTTAAGATTGAACGAAGAGAATGTAGAGATCTAGATTTGTAAAGTAAGTTGTATGTATCAGATCACACCTACTGATTACTTTCTAACCATTGTATCAGTCAAAATCCTTTAACCAGGTTGACCTAACAGTCATTGTATAAATCCTTTGAGCAAGGTGACATTCAGGTGGAATGTTCTAAGTCCTGTAACAAGGCCACTCCTGACAAGGTGATTAAATCCTTTAACCAAGTCACATTTAGCAATGTGTTTTGTAACCTTTAACTGGGTTGGCTCCTAACAGAGCTCACTTCAGACGAGTGAAAACTTGATAGCATGTTATTGGTGGTTTTTCCCAAATTGAGTTTCCACGTTAAATATTGGTGTCAACTTGTGTGAATGTTTATGTTATGTTTTATTGTTAAGTTTTTGCAAGCTTATTACATTTGAACAATAAAACTGCATATGTATGTTGTTGACTTATGCTATTGCTGCTGAGCAAATCTGAGTTGTTCAAAGTGGTATAAAGTTTAATTTGGTACATCTAGACCTGAGGATGTCTAAACCAAGGGGTTCAAAGTGGCATAAAGTTTAATTTGGTACATCTAAACCAAAGGGTTCTTTTCTAAGGTATCATTAATAAAACAATTATAAATGATAAACATGTACCTTGCCAAAAACCATACCCAATGCATAGTATACCTCTATTTAGCTTGTCATTATGTATCTACATGTTGGTTTGTAACATGCGATCTTTTACACCTTATTGAGAAAATGGACGACCACATAAAGTGTCTAAGGATGTGCTTCTTGGTAGCCTCCAATATTTTCATGCACATCTACACGTGGTAGTGAATGAAAAAAATTATTAAAAAAAACTAAAAAATGTGTTTAAATGTGATTTTTGAGTGTATTAGTGTGTTGGAAGGTTGAGCATAAGGAGAATGGGCACCTTTATCCAATAGGGAAATTAGGTCTAGATAATTAAAAAAGAAGGATGCAATGACTGGAATCCACATGCAATACCTTTGCAATACCTTAATCAAGATATTATTGAAGACTACACCTTCAAACCCTACATGAGCTAGGCTTTGTACATACAAATGAGAAGATTAAAAAGAAATGTAGAAAATTATTATATTCTAACTTAGTAATCTATTCATAAAACTACACATTTGTAAGGACCTCATTATTAAATTAACATAACACAAAAATTCACATAATTAATCATGAATTAGAGCAACTTTCTCAAGCACATTAAAGAATAGAGACATAATATTAGATAACAACTAAAATTTTGAATACATAAACCAAAGGCTAAGCAATTAATAAGGAAATATTTCCTTTTCTGGAGACAATAATTTCCAATACAATGAGTTAATAAAGTACAAAGTTGATGAAAATCCCAACATGAACTCTCAATGTTATCTCTCCCTTGAGCACACCATGGGTAAGAACACCGTTGGAGCGCTTGTCCACCCAACCACAAAGCTTTAGTAACAAGTCAAGCACACATAAAGCATATTCAAATGTACCATTACAAACATCCCTTGAAACCTTCCCAATCACATCCATTGGAGAATCATCGCCAATGAGAATATGACGCACAACACAAGGCTCTGTGAAGAAAATAGTTCTTGGTTTGAAATGGACTACTCCCCATAACATTAATGCTTTAAATATCCAATTTTCATGATAGAAATAATTCACTACTCCCCATAACATTAGTGCTCCACATAGCCAATTTTCATGATAGAAACGAGTTATTATTTTCTTCTTTAGTGAATCCCTAGTCCACTTATTCTATGTGTGGGGTGTTCTTGAATCACTTGTGTTTCTTGTGAGGATGACCTGATCCTTTCTATCACATTATCCAAGAAATTCTAAGAGTGCTATGGATTTAAGAGATTGCAATCTAGTATTATTTCTTGGTCATACATTTGTATTTAAGAAAAAAGACTCAAAAAAGGTAGAGTATATGTTGATCTGATAGTCAAGCCATGAGTGTAAAAGCTAGAAACAAAATCTTTATATTCATGAATTACTTTTAGTGTATTATAGGCCAACTAAACATTCTTTTTAGCAATACCACAATTTTATAGTTGTGATTTAAGGGCATTAACCTTGGGGATGTAATCTTAGATATTGCTAAAGCATTAAATGTCAGAGACATTTATTTCAGTGTCATTCATGTAGATTCTAACTTCATCAATTTCATCACATAATGTTTATAGTTTTTCTCAAACCTCGTTGAGTTTAGTAAATGATCCAAAATGAAATAAAAGACTAAAGGAAACAAAACTATAAAGTCATCCAAGTACTTTGGTATTTATAAGCATCCAATAAAAAATTTTATTGGCATCAGTGGGTTCTAAAACCTTTTTATCAACACGTAGAGTATACCTAGAGTTAAATAAGTATTCGATGTATTTTAACCTAATTATCTTTTGAACTCCATCAAATTTGAATGATAGTCTAGTACAATTAAACACTGCTATTTTTACAGAACTACTAAAGATATTAAACAACCAATTTTCCTACTAAATCTAATGATAGTGGTAGTAGTGGTGATAGTGAGTTTGGTCACCGACCTAGTGGTGCAGTTGAATGTATTTGTGTCAAGTGGCATGCAGCATATATTGGTTGCAATGGAGCTTGGACAATGTCATATTGTACTGCCAATATGTGGAATTTAATTTTTTTAGATAATATGTAATATGGCATGCAAGGTAATGTAGGCTCAAGACAGAAAAAATTGTCTTAAAACAACTTTATCAAATATGGACAACTTTTATGTGAAAATTATGATTCCTGGGCTGAAAGGATGCAATGGAAAAGTCTAAGCATTCTTAAAATGTCCTATAAACAATTGGCATGTTGGATCTAACCAAAAAAATAATTTTCAAACCCTTGCAAATCTAACCTCTAACGTTCCACATGGATGAAAAAAATGCAAATCTAACTTTCTTATCTAATCTAGACTCAATGGTGAGCCCAATTTTACTCTAGTAAGCTCTAGTAATATACCTACAATTGACAAGTTAAAAAACAAACCCCTTAGAACTTGACGTTTCTTATACACATTTTATTTTCCAAATTATTTGAAGATGCAAAAAAAGGCGCATAATCATGTGCTTGAGAAGATAACATAACTACACTCCTTGATTTCCTAAATGCTAACCCACAACCTAAAAAACATACTCTAATGACATGTAAAATTTGACCATGAAGCCACTCAAGAATGCAAATGAATGAAAATAAACCATTAATACAAAATTATGAGTATGATATAACAAACTATATTATATTTGATAGAAATGTCAAGCATACAAACATGAATAATTACAATGATAGCTACAAGAGAGCATATATAGATTGTGTCATCCAAGATACTAAAAACAAAATCAATATGGGATAAATATAAAGTGAAAAGCTCTTAAATAAATTAAAGGGTGAAAATGGGCTAAGTAGAGAACTAGATAGATAGATAATATACCATATTTACTCTTAACACAATCCCATATCCATATTTTAATGAAATTTTCTATTTGTGATTCCAATTATTTAGTAAGCCTTCTCAAATCCTCAAATTTCATATTGTATCATTGATGCTCATGTAACATTTTTTCTTTATGAGTTTCACCACATAGTCTCTTTATTCTGATAGCATATTCATAGGAGTTGACACAACTATTCCTAGATCTAATTTATATTTATAACTCTTAAATTCTATAATATTTACTTTGATCCAACTAATACATCACTTCCAACCTTACCTAATTCTCCTCTCATTGTATTTCATGACATTGAGGTAGGTTTTGAGCATAAAGCTACCCTCAGTGTTGGGGTCAAGACTTAGTTATGTATTGTTGGTAAGCATTTAGTATATTTCAATCTTACCTTACTAGTGATGACGATACATAATGCATTGTGGGTCATATCCTATAAGCCATGTGGTTGATATTGTGTCTTCACCTAAGGGGTCTTTATTTTACATTACTAATCGTCAAATCCTCGTGTATCTTCCTACACCTAATACATATAACTACTCTCATAAATGTTCCCATTTTTTCTATTCATTAAAGTGATGTTGGATTTTCTTCTTCCAAGATGATTAATACCCCATTTGTTCATATAGTATTGTTCCTATATTCTACCTTTTTCTATTCAAATTTATTAATGAGACTACATGACTCTTCCTCCCATAGTCCCTTGCCATACAAGGTGTATACGTACTATTATTTCCATCATTGTTGCATTAACCATTCCTTTATATACGAGTAGCCCAATTATAAACCAACTATTGCAAAACATGGGCAATTTGTAGCAATGACTAGCTTCATTGTCCACCACTTCACACTCCATATTATTAGTGCAGTTCATTATAAATTGAAATCATCATTATGCATCTTATTATAAACATTTAGGTCATATACTTCAAAAAGTATAATGGAAAAGGTGGTCCACAAACATGTCTCCACATTTACCATGTTTGTAGTGACTACTTTTGCAGAAAACTTGTTAGTGAAACTATTCCCATGATCTCTCAAAAATATTGCATTTGATTGGTTTTTTCTCCTTATCTTATTATTCCATTCATTTTTTTGTTCAACTAATAAATCTATTTTTTTACCATTTCCAAGTAGATATAGGCACCTAGGTCACTTTTAAACAAGGCCCCAATGAAAGTTTGTTGATTGGGATAAGATTGTGAAATAAAGATGCCAAGAATTTTCATCTCTAGACAATGTTATGCTATCATCAGTAAACTATCAACTAATTCAAAGCACCTTATGTTGGTTCACTAGATCTTACTTCTTCAACGAGCCCTACATAATCTAATAAAAATTATAAAAAGAACACAACATTATTTCCTCAAAAGAACACGTTTACAACTATTGTTAACATTATCGACATAGTCATGCCTTATTTAGCCATAGCTTTATATGTGTCATCTCAATATTTGCACAATTTTACACAAATATTTGATTCATCACATTCCAGTTTCCAACAGTTCCTTTCAAAGAATCTAGTGTAGGTCATGGCTATCTAGCTCTCAATACAAACAAGTTGCTTCCAAATAACTGCAACATCAATGTCTTCCATCAATAACACAATGTGCCTAGCCATGATAGAGAAATATACATGTGTTGAAGGTACCTTATATAAAACTTGATTGACTAAATGTTAAGAACAAAGGTAATAAATCAATAGCCTAATCCACGAGCCCTTTTCCACTACATACCAATTCTAACTTCATCAACTCTATCTATTCACAATTTACTAGCATCATATTGATCCTACATTTGTCTCCTCCAACCAATGTGGGTCTTGCACCAAATTGTCTTCAATTTGCAGTATATGGTGCATATGGTGGACACTTAATCTTGAGCCCATCAAGTTGAGTCATCTATTTGAACATCTCTTTGCAAACACATGACAACCTGTATGTTCCTACCGAGAGTTTCATCTTCCTCTCAATCCAAGTTGAGTCAAAATATATAGATGTCCCATTTGTTGTTATTCCTATTGCTAAACATTTTTACTTGTTCATTCATCCTTGTCTCACCACATTATGGTCAATTATTTCCATTGCTCATAAATGTCTAAAGTTTGCCCATTATGTTTTGGTTCATGTTGTCAATCATAGTCAATATTAGCCAACACCATTTGGCACAATTTTTCTCTATGAATTTTTTCTACTAGCCCCCTTTGACGTTGTATACATTTCCTTTTTCAAATAAAATCAAAATTACAAGCCTTATCAAAAGGATAAGCCTCTACTTTAGGGGGCATATTTGTGCTTTCACATGTGATTCACACATATGAGCACACATTGTTAACATGCTTCCTAAAGTATTAGACGCTTATGGTCTCATTCATAGAGAGTTGATTGATCTGTCAGCCTTATCAAAATTACCTAAACAACAAAGTGCACTACCCCTTGTAATTCCTACTATCGTATTTACATATGAGCCACCTAGTAACAAAAATCCTAGACCTTGTAAGACCTATCAATTACTTTTATATTATGGCTCATCTAGCTAGTGGTTACAATTCTTGAAGGTATTGCATAGCTCCTAACAAGTCACTACTCTAGACCTTGAACCATATATGCCTAATAAGCATGTGGGGACTATGACTTTCTATTTACTAACATATGTGTTCCATTTATTCATGTTCCTTTTGTGCATGTATTGTATATGTTCTAAACGATATATGTGTTGATACTCTTGTTGTGCAAGTTATATTTTTGAAAGCCACTATATTGCAAGTTTTATATTATTCTAACTTTTTAGTGCTTAATATGTTTGTTCTGCAACCTCTTAATCAAAGGTATTCTCTTGGTTAGGATGCTACCACATTTCATCTATATTATCATTTTTGGATATCATTTCTTTTATATGCTTTAACATAGCAAACACCTAATGCCATCAACC
>MU226871.1:862816-921692 GCA_018584345.1 Thuja plicata
CATCAGTAGTACCCAAATCACGAGTACCAACATCATCCACCCATAAACCCTCTGCTATCTCATGCTAATGCAAACACATCTCGCTGCTGCTATAGAAATCAGAATTACTAGAACTCGCATTTTCCATGCAATCCGCCAAATTATCACTCATCATGCGAGTCAAAACTAAAGGTGGCACCAACATCTTTTGCACTTGCTCTGTCATCAACGCCATAAATAGGCTCAAACAAAGGACTGCTGTCATAAAAATCAGAATTGTTATCATGACTGATAACAACTTCTGGAGTGTTGAAAGTACCAACATTCTCCTCAATCTGGAAGTCATCATGAAGTGTCTTGTGCCCGACATCTTCCCTAATGTAAATCTGATTTTTAATCTCCATGGGATTAGCTCCATGCTGGCCACTAGCTGCTGAAAATTCATTGTAAAGATTTCTAGATGTCTCACCAGTAGAGACCTCATGGTTCTCTTTCTTTCCGCTTTGTAAGGTAGACCCTTTAAAAAAGGAAGTCATATACTGTGCTACTCTGTCTATGGTTGTCGGGTGTGAAAGCAATTCATCTATCCTTTTTTGATTCTGTTTAATCTTCTCCAAATTATTCATTAAGTTGTTCCACTAATTTCCCTGTTTAGTTACTCCTGGATATTTCCATAACTAAGACAACTGCAAGAGTGTCAATCACTCAAATCAAATGTGCGAGCTCAATGATTTCCACCCCAACAAGATGGTAGGAAACCGCTCTGATACCACTGTAATGGGCACCCTTGAATGCCCAAAAACTAAACCAACTGCTAATAGGAATTATGTCAAAAAGTTTGCATCCAACTCCTTATTTCTCCGTTTAATATTTTACCCCTTATAACTCCGGAAATAAAGCGTTTGTTTGTTTGTTTGAGTTTTTTGCATGGAATTGAAATCATACAACATAACAAGAAAGAACTACAATAATATGCAAACTGGACATTGAACTGCTGCTGATAAGATGTTATTTTCAGAATTTGATTTAATCAAATACATGGTAGATTATGAACTCACTAATGGCTCCAATAGTATTGGTATAATGCTCCAGCACATGCTTTCCAACTTGCTGCTACAGTGAAGTGAATAGTGTCGTGTGAATAGTGCCGCGTGAACAGTACCCGCGTAAACAGTGCTACTACAGTACTTTGTCTTTCAAACAGTCCAATACCTTCATAAAATCATTCCCTCAAAGTGGCATAAGCGTCGGATGAGTAATGGAGAAGATATGAGCAAAACATCAAATATGCATGTAGCTAGAGACGCACCCAATCTGCCCGTTAATGAAGCTGATAACAATGGATTCCACAGGCCAAACCCCAAGGGAATGACGTCTAGAATGTCACAAGAGAGGATAGACGTCCTCTAATGCCAAGAACAGATCTGCAACTCACATCAATTTCTTCTCATATTCACCATTTCGAATGAAGCCACAAACGCTCCCTTTTATTCTTTTTCCAAGGGTCGACTCAACTCACATGAGCAATGTGGGATAAAAGATGTGCAATATAAAACATATTAAAATATTCACTTATGTCTCCCTTAGGTACCCATCCCCATAAAATAAATATTAAAGTAACACTCTAATATTTTACAATTAAATTAAATGTTACTTTAATAACACTTCAGGCATTAAAATATATTAGCAAACGGACTCCGAATAGCGCGAGTAATAGCTCGTCGGAAAGCTCTCGCTGAGGAGTATCAAATCCAATCACCAAAATTGGCCTCTGCTGTGTCTTGTTGACTTACTAAAAATAGTAAGTATGTCTGAAACTGAGTAAATCAACTCCGTTTTGGCCCAAACTGGAAATGACTAGGCCAAAACACTCTAGGATCCCTTTAAACCCTCCGTTAGCCCTTGGGACCATGTAGAACTAGGCTAACGCACACACACTTGGTCAACTGCTAAAGTGGGGACATTACACATTTTTTAGCGATATACAACTTACCTAGATTATAAAGAATTATTTTGTGGGAGACTCTAAAAGCTAGTGAAGAGCCTAATTTATCATGCCCACACCAAGCACATTAAAGGTTCGTCATCACTAAATAGTAAATTCATCAATTAGTTGATACTGATGATATTTTCTCCACTATTGCAGATCTCAGAACCAACTTGTCTATCTAATGACTTAACTTCTTGGTACTATTCTATTTGTCAATTGCAGCAAAATTGGTGGTCTCCAACATTGTCACTAAGAGTGATACTGGATATAATATAATGATAGAATTCACTTCATATGCAGGCATTTATTGCTTATGTTAATGAGAGAATAACACCACATTAATTATGAATAAAAAGCAACTTAAATTCTAAGTCACAACCACGGAACCTCCCCATACAATATCAGATACAAGTATAGACTCATTGAAGTGGATGCCATCCAATTCTGTCATATTTCAAGCATTCATTTTTCCAAAATTCTTAAATTGATGTTTATGAAAATTAATGAAGCATATTACCTAATTTAATTTACAAAACTTGTTAAACATTGAACCGCATTATTTAAAATTTAGGATGCATCAACGCAGCCCAGCTTAAGTCTACTGTTACAGCCAACAAATGGGTGTAATGTAAAATATAGCAATTGACAATATTATATCTTAGGTGCAGCACTTTGATAGGAGAAAAGGAAGCAGATGCATTTTATCTCATGGAAAGTATGTGGTAAAATGTCCCCTCAATAATCAAGTCCAAGAAAATATTAGGAGAGAATAAGAACTGTTTGTAGATTTTGACCATAAATGTTATAATGCAATTGAGTTCAATAATAATCAGATAGAAGTCACAACATTGCAAAGTACCTGAGACGGAAGAGTTGAGCTGGAAGAAACCTTTGGTGATGAGTCTGGAGAGCTAGCAGCATCATTGCTGCATTCTTGTCCATTCAGCTTAGGAGTGGTGTCTTTCAGTGAAGTTCCATTTTCGCTGGCTAGCTTTGCAGTCTGTAAGCACAATAGGCACCCAATGTCAAATGATTATATTTATGAAGCACATCAATTGACACACAAAACAATCGTTTGCCATTGTGCCAAAAACAAACAAGTGATGCATGATCTTAAACAGCAATTTGAAGTTTCCAAAAATTTGTCTACATATCATAAATAAATACAAAAGGCAAGTCCCTGGGTGCTTATATGAATATCACACGAAGGATTTCTGTTCAAATTGAGAAACAAGTTTGACAATCTACTGATTCTGAAATAGTAGCAAGAGCAATAAAGGTAAGGCTACAGAATGATAAGAACAACATAACACATCAGCGTATTAGTGTAGAAGGGCATAAACCAGAATGGTTTTAAGGTCTTCAAGAATTTAAGATAGAAATGCATAAACATGAAAAAGATAGCAGACCATTAAGTGTGACAATGATTTGACACAGTCTACTGTTAGCATAAATAATGTCATTTGCAATTTAAGCATTTACTTCCTGCACTGTATAAGGCTGTCCGCTGAAATCATAGCAAGCTAACCATTCCCAGAATCACAACTATTCTTACATTTTTGTCAAAATGGTACCAAAACACTTAAACCAAAAATGAAAATGAAAATGAAAATAAGTTAATAACCATTTTCAGACTGTATGGCCCATGGTAATCATGTAAACAATTTGTAACTGGCATATAGTAGCATGTTCTATGGTGTTGTGATGTCCCCTTTTGAAATGGATTTAATAATAAATAATAATAAAATTAAAATATAAAAGAATAAAATTTAAAATTAAATTTAAAATAAAAACTAATATAACTAAAATACAACATAATTAAATTTAGTTAAGTTAATGAAGGGTCAAAAGGCATGAAATGAAAAGTTGTGTCTCCCTCAAACATGAGATATAAAAAGGGAGAAAAGAATTTCATTTGAAAGAGGGCAGAGAGGAAGGAAGAAAAAAGGGAAGGTGGAATCAAGGAAGAATTAATGGAAAAGAAAAAAGGAATAAAAATAAAATAAGGAAATGAGCCCCTCAAAAGGCAAAGGTTACGAAGGGTTGCGACTCTTCTAAAGAGTGGTAATTATGGAAGCTTGTGACTCTTTCAAAGAGTGACAATTATTAAGGGTTGTACCTCTTTCAAATGGTAGAAATGATGAAGGGTTGTACTATTCCAAAGGGTGATAATGGCGAAAGGTTGTGACTATTACAAAGGGTAGGCATGATGAAAAGGTGTGACTCCCCACCATTGAAGATATAAATGAAAGGTCAACTCATTTGAAAGGCACAAGGAATATCTATCTATTCATTAGCAAAAATATATGCAAAAGAAAAGATCAACTCATTTGAAAGGCACAAGGAATATCTATCTATTCATTAGCAGAAATATAAGCAAATCTAAAAGATGATAGCAGACCTATACGATGAATAAGAGCAGACATAACAGAGATAAACGAATATCAGAAACAGCAATCAAGGCAAGAAGCAGTGATCATCATAAATAAGAGAAAGCAATCTCCATCAATAACTATGGCCATTCTGGATTTGAACTCAAAGCAGATCTAAGGTGGACATATATAAGCAGATATAAGCTAGGGTTTGCATCAAAGCAGTCAGCACCTACATGCAGTTAGATCCAATCATCAAGCAAGCATTGAAGCATCAGGAAAAGCAATTGAAAGCATCAATGCTCATAAGAGCAGACCCATACATTACAGTAATCAGAATCAGAGATCAAAATGTATTGCAGGCAGTAGCATTCTTATTCATTGGTGGGTAAAATAGAGGGTGATCCCAGAAAAAGGGACATTACATCAACATTACATAGAATCCTGAAATCAATAATAATATAGCAGAAAATCAAGATAAGATTTCTTTTCAGAATTATTCTTAAGAGTTATCAAGTTGAATTTCATAATAAAATTCCATCAATTTATATTTATGATATAATGCAATTATCACTCTGAGTTGGAATTACTATTTTAGGGCAAAAATCAGAAATGTCTCAAAATGAGGGCTTTACAGTGGTATCAATCATAATTCACATTCAAAATAAGGGAGAAAACATATATGATAATATCAGAATTGCGCAGCGGAAGGAGGATTATGGATGGGATTCCATGATCATTCAATCATTGCTTGAGGACAAGCAATTTTGAGAAGGGCGGACTGTGATGTCCCCTTTTTGAAATAGGATTTAATAATAAATAATAATAAAAATAAAATATAAAAGAATAAAAATAAAAATAAAAATTAAATTAAAAATATAAACTTATAAAACTAAAATATAACATAATTAAATTTAGTTAAGTTAACGAAGGGTCAAAGGCATGAAATGAAAAGTTGTGTCTCCCTCAAACATTAGATATAAAAAGGGAGAAAAGAATTTTATTTGAAAGAGGGCAGAGAGGAAGGAAAAGAAAAGGGAAGGTGGAATCAAGGAAGAATTAATGGAAAAGCAAAAAGGAATAAAAATAAAATAAGGAAATGACCCCCTCAAAAGGCAAAGGTTATGAAGGGTTGCGACTCTTCTTAAGGGTGGTAGTTATGGAAGCCTGTGACTCTTTCAAAGAGTGGCAATTATGAAGGATTATGACTCTTTCAAATGGTAGAAATGATGAACGGTTGCAACTATTCCAAAAGGTGATAATGGTGAAAGGTTGTGACTATTACAAAGGGCAGGCATGATGAAAAGGTGTGACTCTCCACCATTGAAGATATAAAGGAAAGATCAACTCATTTGAAAGGCACAAGAAATATATATCTATTCATTAGCAGAAATATAAGCAGATTTAAAAGATGATAGCAGACCTATATGATGAATAAGAGCAGACATAACAGAGATAAACCAATATCAGAAACAGCAATCAAGGCAAAAAGCAGTGATCATCCTAATATAAGAGAAAGCAATCTCCATCAATAACTATGGCCATTCTGGAATCAAACTCAGGGCAGATCTAAGGTGGACATATATAAGCAGATATAAGCTAGGGTTTGCATCAAAGCAGTCAGCACCTACACACAGTTAGATCCAATCATCAAGCAAGCATTGAACCATCAGGAAAAGCAATCGAAAGCGTCAGTGCTCATAAGGGCAGACCCATACATTACAGTGATCGGAATCAGAAATCAAAACATATTACAGGCAATAGCATTCTTATCCATTGGTGGGTAGAATAGAGGGTAATCCCAGAAAAAGGGGCATTACATAGAATCCTGAAATCAGTAATGACATAGCAGAAAATCAAGATAAGATTTCTTTTCAGAATTATTCTTAGAGTTATCAAGTTGAATATCATAATAAAATTCCATCTTTCTAGATAAATATATATTTATGATATAATGCAGTTATCACTCTAAGTTGGAATTACTTTTTTAGAGCAAAAATCAGAAATGTCTCAAAATGGGGGCATTACAGGTGTACAGAACTGAATTACAAGTTGACCATTCATTCCTATGTTTCTAAGTTAGGCACAACACATAGGCAACCTTCAAAAAACCTCAAAATAAATACATGTTAATCACATGGAAATGAATGACAACAAAAAAAATGCATTGAAAAAATCAGTGATGTCCCTGGGCTACAATCCTGTTCTTAGCAAAGTTGCATATATTCACTGTACTAAAAAGATATGTCCATGCTTTGATGTTTGACAACAGATAACCCTCTCCAACAATGATACACAAATAATGAAACTGAAGGTAGAACTGAAATTACAATAATGGAAAATTACAAACACCACAAAATATAGTACCTTGAAGACAAAAATTCTAGGAAAAGTCATTCCTCCAAGAAAAACAAATCAAAAACATAATTATACATGATATTTGACTAACACAATAACAATCCCTCTAACCAAGAGATAAAAAATATACTGAAAAACTACATTCATTTGTAAGAACTATGAGTAAACTTACTTGGAAAATCTTCCCCAGAGTTTTTAAACCCTTCGCACGAGCTCGAAGATCTTCTTTCTTTACAGTAGTATCTTGCAAGACCTGTTAGAAAGATTCAATTGTCAGTGCCTTAAGTAAATCTACATGGATCTGAAACCTGATATATAAAATTTAAGGATAAAAACACAATGTCACTAATTACAAACCAGACAAAAAGCATATTGTAAAGGCAAACAAATTCATCAGAGATATAAATACAAATGCTAAAAATAAATCTGTTATGGATTCATTATATCAAAAACTAAACCCAGGATGGCCAGAATATAGTTGAATTTCTCTCAAAATATTACCATCTGGCACACGTGAGAGAGAGTTGCTTCAATGTCAGCTACATTCAATTTCCAGAGTGAGTTAATCATCAAATCCTTGTTTGATTGTATGTAGGCTTCAAGTTCAGTTTCAGAAAAGTTCCCCTCAGAGTTGAGTTGACGTTTCATGTCTTCTTGTAACTGTAGAAGGGCAAAGGCCCCTGTCATACCAAGAACCAATTAAGAGGTACTAGTTAAAGTTGAACTATCAATGTAATTACCGTATGGTTACCAAATTGAAAATATATTGCAGAATCAAAACACCTTAAAAAGGTGTCCACATGCAAGGTAAAATAAAACAACTAAGATTGTACATTTAGCTAATATTTCTAGGATAAGTAATTTATCAAACAAGTAATTACATCCAAGAAAGCAGAAGTGCACTAACAAACCTGTTGCTGCTGTGACTTGGGATTTTATGAAGTGCCCTTTGTTTCTAAACCATTCGGCTATGAATGGTACACCCAAATAAATGGCTTTCTTTCCAAGTTCCTTCGCTGATTGCCTTGCATATATGTAGCCAATTGTTTGCAGCATTTGCCCTCCATAAGCTGTTGGAAGAAGGTTGAAGGAACCAATCAACAAAAATATAATTAAATACTCAAAGCAAAAGTTTTCATATCTATCTAGGACTACCTTCTAGTGTAAAGCTATGCACCATCTAGATCGTATTATTACAGTCTTGATTCTTCACCACAAGAGTTGTTAAGGATGTTACACTGGAGAACAGGCATAAAGAAAATGTAATGAAAAAAATCACAAATTGCATCAAATGGAACAAGTTCAAGTAGTAAATGCATTAGAGCCTTCATAATGGAGCACCAAGTTCAAATTTCCAAAAAGCATGGCAGTGTTGAGATTGTGTATAACACCAAATCCAACACATTTAGTACAAAATACCAAGACAAATGCGGTCGGTCCAAATCCAAGGCAACTGGATGGAAGCAACACCCCTCAGTTGTGGCATCTAAGCTAAATGTTAACCCACAAAGTTATTCACCAAATCAAACAAAAAGTTGTGAGTCCATATCAGATATATACATCCATTTTATAGCATGCCATGTGTACTAAGACATGAGCTACAAAAGAAAGTATTGGATTCTACCTGGTTAATGAAAAATTTAGCAAGAAACTGTTAGATATTTTGCAGGGATCCAATAGGTCAACCAATTCAATTATGACAATGATTCTAGCAGATACTTAAAATAAGAGTTCTTACAACATCATTCTTCTCAGTTCTTTGACTCTTCACACCAGTAAGATTCAATTTTAGGGTTTGCATTGTAAAAAATTAAAGTCCTTGAGTTATTCTCTAGACATGTTCCCAGCGATAATGTTAATACTTCACTGATCAATTCTCAATCTATTTGTCTAAATAAGGCAAAATTTAAGCATATGTAATAACTTATATCCAAAAAATGTTTAAGAGGGACACGTGCATATCCTGAAAAGATGGGGACGTGCATATCCAACAAAGAAACTTGTTGTCCAAATTTTTCTCATAAACTGTTTATAACATTTGTAAAATGATCCCTCATTTTCCTGAAAGAAGATCAAGTGGCCATCTTGCCCTCTAACATCTGAATTACTGTCACAGCTCGCTTGTTAAACGGAACACCGAAGGACCTTCATTTTGATTCTACCATAACTTCGGTAAATTTCATTTTCAGTGCAGTTCTTGTTTGGGAAGCAGGTTGAAAGAAATTAACATTTTCACACGTAGGGTGCATGGAAATGACCATAAAGCTCCATGACAGGTTTAACACAAAACTAATCATTTCTGAGCTTCTGTCACAAACAGCATGCGTAGTTTGAAATCATAACAGCTATCCACCCATTCAAGGATACTCCACATGATTCTAACTCATGAGGATCCACAACAGCATGATCTCATGTTGGCATTACAGGCACTCTTTATAACACAGCCTTTCCATTTTATGTTGTTTTTCAAGAAGGCCCCTTCATTGATAACTTAAGTCTGAGAGAGTCCATCCTGATAATGGCTTTGTTAGCATGACATTACAGCAATTGGGCTTCTCTAGCACGCCTTCCATGACAATGCGACATTATTTTTCAAAGCATCTTGATTTATCAACTAATTGTGGTCTTTTTTGGGGATCTTCAAAAATTTAAGTCCTCATTGTATATTCCCTTCTATTCCTCACATCTTCTACAAAAATGTTTTCCTCATTTGCATAGAAAAAAGGATTTTAGTAAATGTATTGTGCCAACACCTAAAGTGATAGAATATACAAAATAGCAACAGCAAGAAGATGTCGCAATAGGTCATAGAACAAATCATCCTTTGGCACGTAAAGGATCTCAAGTAATAAGAAGGGGGGAACAAAGTTGTAGAATATAGAGCCAAAGTATACTATCTTTGATGCTTTTACTTCTCATCATTCTTCATTTTTGGAGTCATCAGATTACTAATAACATAAACTTAGTGCAAGTGCCAATGGCAGTCATTGTGGTTCTTCTAATTTACCTGTATCATTTATTGTTGACAATGATGATGATCTCTTTAAGACCCATATAGTGTTGATTGTTGATTTTATTATTTTAATATTGAACGATGAATATCCATCATGACAACTGAGTTTGACAAATTAAAATTGAAGTGCTACTTTTAATTTTTAAGGTGGTTTTGTTTACTATCTGATATGTTCTTAACTTATTTTGTGTTTTTGGACAAACCCAACCCCCAAATAAAATTGAGTTAACCAAGTATCTAAACTCAAACTGGTAACTTGGATATGTGTATGGATATATATACATACAAATGACATGCTTGGGATACGACAATTTTGGACCACTTTTGGAATGCAGCATGATATGGATTTTGCATATCATGTTGAAGTTGCAACAAGACAAAAGAAAACCACTCCAAGATGGAAGCTGAAGAATCACAACTTGAGTGCCACTATCCAATTGCACAAATTTGAGCTTGAGGAAGTGAAACATCAGTAGGGGTAGCTGAAGGGTCACAAAGACACATGATGGGCCATACCTTGATAACCTTGGATGCCGTGGATGTTAATGTGAATGAGGTTATTTCCTATCTAGTTATTAGTGGGAACCTATTCACATGTCAAGTTTACTTAGGTCCCAGCTTGCATCCTAAGTTATCCTTGAACCCTATTCCTAGATGTCATTTCTAGAAGTTAGTCATAATGGGGCCATGACTAATTATTTACTGTCTCTTAGTCATTTAATATTTGCATCATGCATTTAATACTTGTATCAAGTGTAGGTATGTCATGGCATAGGATTAAGACACATGTCAACATCTTGTGTAATACTACCTCATGCCTTGCCTATATAAGCAAGGCCTCTTGTACATTTGCATTTCTATCCAGCCATTATTCAATCAAAGGATTAATATGCAACTTATCTTATCACTCTCTCTTGTGGAAGTTATGTTCTCTAGCAAGGATTCTTGGGGGTGTTGAGGAATCACCTATCTACTCCTGCATAGTATTGAAGTTCACTAGGGCTGCATACATCTTCCCATATTAGAGAGTGATCATATGGCTTAAAGATCTCGTTGAGTGCTTTTTGGGGTTTAATCGACTTCATGGTTGAATCAAGGGCATCAAAAAAAGTCAAGATTGGCTTTTTTTTAGTCAAATTCAGACATATTTTGTCAAAATTATAAGGGTTTGAAGATAGAGCAAGTTGTCAATCCAAAAGATAGCTAATATGTTGGAGCAGACTCGTCCAAATCTAACCCTGCCATTGAGTCCAGAAGATCTAAAAACCTTAAAAACGACTATCAATTGATTTTCATCATAGTTACTCAATGCTAGAGGAAAAATTTCACCATTATTGTTGTTGTACAGATCCATATCGTGCGGCCTTGTGCGTCGCTGCACCCAGTGTGGGATCAAATCAGATTTTTTGGGGGAATATTCCCCACTGTGTCAACACTTCACATACCCTTGCGTCATCACTAGTTCCTTCTATTGACTACGCCATCATCGCATCATATTGGTGTTAAGTAAAAAAAATTTGCTTTTTGTCAATGTTTTTAAAATTAAACTAATTTAAATTATGCGTCAATTGATTTTGAGTTTTAGCACCTATTTTCTAGCGTCGATCACATGGGGTTAAGCACTTATAGCATTACAGGTTGCAGTGCTTTTTTTCAAATATTTTTCGCCTCATGGTCATATTGATGGCCAGCTCACAAGTGCACTGGGGCTATCTATGGCCCCTTACAACCCAAATTGGGCCTTTCTTTCAAACTAAAATAACTTAGGCATACGAAGATTTTTTTTTGAAACAAAGTATTGTTGAAAAGTTGGTTCTGCCAACTTCACAGTGATGTAGGTTATTTTTTATCAATTGAAGTTAAATCTTCATTTTTGGCTCCCACGCTCAAAACTTTTCCCCAAATTGTTCAATTCTAGTAATTTCAATGGCATTGGAAAGGTATCCATGCACTTTTTTCCTTTGCAACCTCGTGTACAATTTATTTCAGATATTGTTGATGGTTACCCTAATGTGTTACTTGGACATACTATCATTTGAGAAGGCGACATTTTGATCTTTGCTATTCATTTCAGTCCCATATCATTTGTCAATCAACTTTGCTACATAGATTCCAGGGTTGTGTCAGTTGACAATTTTCCATTGTTCGTTCGCAACGAAACTTATTCTTATTACTTATTATGATTCCAATGAGTCCTTGATCAAGAGTTTCAAGTGTTTTCTGCACAAATGAATCAAATCCTTTGATTTCTTAGATTGAGGGTGATGAAGGGTGCTCCCCTTATTCAACCAAACACTCACAACACAACAGAGAAATAAACAGAAAATTGCAACATAACAATGGCAAGAATAGAAACACTTGCTTTCTATTATCTTCAATGAAATGACATTACAATAATCAATAAAGTAACATGCTACAGCCACATGGGCATTTTAATTACAATAATCCACAAGACAGAGCCACAGTCTACACTTCTGGAATTGAACCCTAAAATCTCCCTTCAACCCTATTTAAGTAGCATAATTAACTGCCTTCAAATATTCTAGAAAGCGAAATTTTTGCATTTTGGGGCTGAGCAATTCAATTTCCCACCTTAAGTGATTTTTCTCTCTCTTCCTTTTGTATTGAAATTGAAATCCTGAAGGCACAACTTCTGAAAACCATAACTTGTGAACTGTTGAGTCGATTGGTTATTATAGCCCCATTTCGGAAACCTCTCGATGTGCTCTACAACCCAAGATTTGTGAAGCACTAGCTGATCAAAGTTTGACCCCCTTTCGGAACCTCTAAGCCCTTCAAAACTAAGTTCAAAGTTTTTGTACCACCCCGCCAAAACAAAAAAAATGAAATATCTTCAAAACCAGACTTGATCTTGTCATGAAACTTTATCAGCGGGCTTATATATCCAAATTCCAAAATGAACCTTCAAGAAAGCAATTGGAACAATCCGTGCTCAAATGAACAACTTACTAATAATAGTAAACTTGCCAAAAATAGTAACCCTCCTCAAAGATAGGCCTTATTGAAAAATTGGACAATATTTTTGGGTGATGCAAGATTGCTCTTACACCCTGGATGCTTCTGCTTCAGAGACCCGGGGTAATTTGAGAAGTGACCTTGTCACATCTCAGGTGTTCAGAGGAAAACCAAGGCGGTCAACCTCTTCCTTTAATAGCCATGATGAATCTTCAATAGGTAGTCCCTTCCATTTGACCAAGTACTCTTCATATTTCCTGTTTCTTGTGCTTCTACCCACACGACTATCCAAGATATCCTCTATCTCTTTTGTACTTGAAGTAGGTACTAGAATATTCCACTGTGCTTCTGTTATTTCATCTTCCATACTGCCTTAACGATACTCTGTCAAATTTGAAATATTAAACACATGTAAAATATTTGTTGATGTTTATAGCTTCGATCAGATAAAATGATCATAATATTATGAGAAAAATAAATAAATAATATATTAATATATCTATGATAATAATGGCCATTACTACTATATATATTAATATACATATTTAACATTATCTCCTTATAATATTGAATTAAATAAACATCATTGAATTGATAATATTGTTATTCAAATAAAACAATATGAGATAATATTATTGTTCTACATTATATATGCACATTAATATATATAATAATAATGATATTATTATATATATCAATATACATATACAATGTATAATGTATATTATAGTTGATAAAATAAATAATATTAAACTTATATTATACCGATTGATATCGGTTTAAATCAATGAAACAAATTAATTTATTACGGATACCGATTTGTATCGGTCTTAATGTGATATTGTGCTGCACACACAATAGTATTATGTGTTGCGCGCATAATAATATTATGTGCAAAGCACATAATACTATTATCTGCGTAGCACATAATAGACTATGTGCGATGCACGATAAGTAAAGGCAGTATGAGCAATGTGTAAAATGTGTTTAATATCGATTAATGTTATCAGTATGTAATTTATATGTTGAAGACATAATTATATAGAGTCATGTCTCCTCAAGGAGACATGCCTCTATATTATTATATCTCCCATATTTATACTCATTTGCTGGTTGATTGAAGATAAATATATACTACAAACAATACAAATCTCATTCATACAGCATAAATTAAATATTAAATATATTTATATATCTATTACTATATTAGTAATATATATATATAGTGTTTAAATATATATAATATATATATTCAGATTATATATATATATATATATATTGGATTCATATAAGAAATTTTAAAAGTCATATATTTTGATCTAAAATTTAACAATATTGAATTCACTAGGCAACTCTACTTCATAAGCATTTCCCGAATCATGCTTCTTCAAAATTTTGCATGGTCCAAATTTCTTCATCTTCAACTTGTTATATATTACCACTGGAAATCTTTCGTTTCTCAAATGAACCAATAACTTCATCTCCAATCTCCTTAGCATTGTACTAAATATTCATTTTATTGAAATGCTTTCTCACCTCTTCATATAAATTCTTCAAGTATTATGCAAAGTCTTGAGTTTCAGCACTAGTATTTTCTCCATTGTCCAACTTCCTTAATTATGAAGCATTTCAAGGACTACTTCCATATACAATCTGGAATGGTGATTTACCAGTGCTCCTATTGATAGGAATTATTGTACACAAATTAAGCCTGTGGTAAAACTAAATCCCACCCCTTCGATTTATCTCCAACTAAACATCTCAACAAATTTCCCAAACTCCTATTCGCCACTTCTGTCTGTCCATCAGTTAGTGGATGGTGTGCTCAACTGAACTTCAAATCTGTCTTTATCTTCTTCCACAATGTCCTCCAAAAGTACCCAACAAACTTAGTCTCTCAATCTGAAACTATGCTTTTGGGAAGACCGTGTAGGCTCTCCACTTCCCTGAAAAACAATTCTGCCAAGTGAACAACAGCATTAGTCTTCCTACAAGGAATGAAGTGTGTCATCTTCGAGAACCTATCTACCACCACAAAAATGGAATCATGCCCTCTTGGAGTCCTTGGTAAACCAAAAACAAAGTTCGTACTAATATCCTACCATGGCCTCTCTAGTATAGGTAATGGCTGGTATAACCTTGTATTCTACCTGGTTCCTTTTGTCATCTGACATATTCTACAACTCTGCACAAACTTCTTAGCATCTTGTTGCAATTGTGGCCAATACTAATGGTTTAATCTCAACCAAAATGTCTAGCCAATCCTCCATTATGCTTCTCTTTGATTAGGTTCTCTCTCATGGAACACTTTGGAATACACAACTGGCAGCCTTTGAATAACATAGTGTCTTGGATTATGAAATCCAACCACCTGGTCCTGTCAAGAGTATCAGGTTTTGTACAAGCTCTCCAGGCCTCCCAAAATCAAGATCCTCGAAATACAAACTCTTGAGTTCCTTGAACCCAACAACTTTGATCTGCATCTTTGCCAACAAATTTGGCCTCCTACTCAGGGCATCTGCAACCCTATTAGACTTTCTACTCTTGTACTTCAAAACAAAAGTGTAACTCTGCAAAAACTCAACCCATTTTAAATGCCTTTGATTCAACTTTCCTTCGCTATTCAAATACTATAAAGCTTGATAATCAGTAAACATAACAAATTCTTTAGGCAAAAGATAATGTCTCCACTTCCTCAATGTTTGAACTATAGCATAAAACTCCTGATCATAATTAGAATATTTTCTTTTGGCATCATTCAACTTCTCACTAAAATAAGCAATGGGTTTACCTTCCTGACTCAAAATAGCTCCAATGGCATTGCCACTAGCATAACAGTATACTTGAAATACCTTATTAAAATCTGGAAGTGCCAAAACAAGCTACTCTGCAACTTCTCTCTTCAACAAATCAAAACTCTTTGTTGCTCCTGCAGTCCACTTAAACTCTTTTCTATCCCCTCTCATAGTTTCAGTTAAGGGTCGACAGATACTATTGAAATTTTTGATAAACTTTCTGTAAAAGCTAGCCAAACCATGAAAAGATCTTGCCTCAATAGCACTCCTTAGAGTAGGCCATTCAAGGATAGCCTTCACTTTCTCTGGGTCCATCTTAAGACCATCTGTTGAGATAACAAATCCCAAGTACACTAACTCCTTCACAAAATTGCACTTCTTCAAGTTAATCAACAATGTTTCTTCCCTTAACTTCTCAAAGGCCCTACGAATATGCATTATATGCTCTTCCAAATGTCTTACTGAAGATCAAAATATCATCCAAGTAAACAATAACAAACTTACTCAAAAATTATTTCAATACCTCGTCCATGAGCCACATGAATGTGCTCGATGCATTGGTTAGCTCAAAAGGCATGACTAACCACTCATACAAGCCCTCCTTTGTCTTGAAGGTTGCTTTCCATTCATCTCCTTCTCTAATCTGGATTTGGTGATATCCACTCTTCAGATCTATCTTTGTGAAATACTCAGCTCCACTCAAACAATCCATAATGTCATCCATCCTAGGCAAGGGAAACCTGTATTTGATAGTAATCTTAATGATAGCCCAAGAATCTGTACACATCCTCCATTCTCCATTTTTCCTTGATGCTAATATTATTGGTACAGCACATGGGCTCAAACTCTCTTGAATCAACCCCTTCTACAACAACTCTTGCTGGCGTCATTCTATGGGCTGCCTTATTTGGCAAACTAGCTCCAGGAATCAAGTCCATTTGATGACTAATCTTTCTTATTGGTGGCAATCCATCAAGTACATTATCAAATACAATATCCTCAAACTCATCCAACAAATCTGCAACTACCATAGGTACATCTTTTACTTCATCTTTATCAACTTTTGGAATTAAAGCAAAACACATATGCTCATGCTTCATACCTTCTAGAAACTTCCTTCCATCAACTAGACATATTATTGCATTACTACATACCTTTTCCTTTGTTTCCTTCAATGGCTTCAGCTTATGTCAGACTCCATCCATTGTCAATGAAAAAGTATTTGCATACCCATCATGTATTGCACGACAATCAAATTGCCATGGTCTCCCTAACAACAAATGACAAACATCCATAGGCATAATATCACACAATACCTCATCATGATAGTTTCCAATTTTGAACTTTACTAGACATTGTTCATTGACCAAAGCCTTGTGATCCTTCTACAATCAAGCAATCCAGTAGGGATTCCGATGCTTTTTTCTCTCTAACTTCAATTTATTAGCCATTTCCTCTTAAATTAGACTTACACCTTACGCGAAACAAATTCTTCCTTTGCTCAAGTTCCTTCTCATCATTTAGCAAGACTCTTCTTGTGACAAGGACCTCTCCTCTTTCAACATCTTCAGAATGTGACGACTCAGAATATTCATCTACATGTGCAACTCGTGCATTGTCATCCGGTCTTCTATTTGTTCTCCCTTGAAGTTGGGGACACTCATAAGCTCTATACCCTCCACAATGGAAACAATATTAAATTATTATTTATATTCTATTAATGGTTATCTATTATCTGTTGTAAATATATTGTAAATATTAGATTCTTTCTAATATTCGGTCTTCTATAGTTAGAATAGAATGTTTCTATTCTTTGTGATCGTTTCCTAAGGAAACATCGTCTATTCATTTGTATATATGGATCTTTCGATCCTTGTTAAATATATCAAGATTTTTACCACAATATGGTATCAGAGCAAAATCTTTAAATTTTTTCAAAAAATTTATAATTTCAGTTCGAAATTCTCTACACTCAAATTTTTGAAATTATTTTTCTGATCTTCAGATTTCTCTTTGAGAAATCCATAAAATCTGTTGTCTAGGGTTTTCCGTGGGAACGAGCCGCGAGCTGAAGGAAAACAAAAACGACTTCGTCTTTTTTCTGCAAATCACGTTTTTCTCTGTCGGTCATTTTAGCGCACAGTTTTCTGCTCAGTGGCATCTACGTCTCCTCTCGCGCGTGGCTCCAACCTCTGCGTTTTTGTCTACTAAAAATGCAACGGTCTTCTTCCTACCGTGCGGGCTTTGTTCACGGAATTGCAGCCCATTTTTTCTCTGCACGCAACAGCCGCGATTTCGTGCTTTCGTGACTCGGGTTCGTGGTTTCAACTGTCATTTTTGGCTTTTAAGTCGTTCTTTGTCAAAAACGACCCCATGTATGTTGGCGCCCTACAACAATCCACCATTTTAACTTCGAATCTGCATTTATTTGAAGCTTTTTCCAGCAGCTATAACTTTTTGGCTTGAAAAAAAATTTTGATCACAAATTCTTGGTGGGGTTTTTGAGAGCTCAACTGGCTTGTCGTTTGTTTTTTTGGGTGCCTCAATTTTCGAGCCAGCAGATCCAATATTTTACAACATATTCCTTCTAGGTTTTTTGAGCTTGTTTCTAGGTACCACTTCCTTTTTTTTGGGTCTTTCGACATTTCGCCTCGAAGTATGTGCCTTATCAATTCTTCACGTTTTTCATTGAAATTTGTGCCACAACATCACTCACCAGCCTTCTACTCGAGGGAAATCAGAAGTTTAATGGTCGGAATTATAGCACGTGGAAGAAGTGGATGCTCACCATCTTCGAATATCACGGCAGCGATCAAGTGGTTCTGGGTACTACTAAGCGTCTGACTACAGCCGATCCTAATCAGGTTACCTATGACCAACAGAATCGAGAAGCAGTCATGTCGAGATATGGGAGCATCTCAAAACCCTACATGAGACTTCAGATTATAGCAGAGCCTTCTTTCTCAAGAAGACTCTATTTTCTATTATCATGGATGAGCGGAAATCGCTCTAGGATCACCTGAATCGGATTCAAGAAATCTATGATCAGTTGCTTGCCATTGGATGCAAGATGGAGGAAGAGAACATTGTAGTTATAACCCTCAAAAATTTACCCAAGTCCTACAAGCATTTTATTGAGACTCTCAACATCACTTCTACTAGTGTCGATCTGAAGTTCACTGATCTCTGCAAACTTCTGCTCCGGCAAGATCGGTGGAAACAACAGTCGGTAGCAATTCCAGCTCCACCTCCACCGAGCAAGCCTTTGCTGCTAAATCCTTTCAAAAGGATAAGGGCAAGTCTCATTCTCAGCAGTATTCTCAGCAGAGGCCCTCTGCTCTAGCATTAGAAGGCTCCAAGAAAAAGAACATTCAATGCCACTACTGCCACAAGTATGGCCGCATGAAGGTTGAATGTCGAAAGCACTTAGCTGCCCACTTTAAGCAATCTAGTTCGCAGCCCAAAGCGAACATCGCAGAACACACTGAGCAGACAGAATCTGTCTTTTTGCGCCTTCATCGCTAAAAGACCAACAAGTCATGTCAAATCGTCTGCCCGATACATTGATTCATGTGCCTCTCGTCATTTCACCCACCGTAAAGACTGGTTCATTGACTACCAGCCTTATTCAGATTCTGTTATTTTTAGTGGAGGGGAAGAGTCTGTTGTCGGCAAAGGCAACATTCAAATTCAGTCTGCTGGGAGGAATCTCATTTTCCTCAATGTGTACCACGTTCCAGGGATGGAACTTAATCTACTCTCAGTCAGTCAGTTACTGCGACACTCTCCACGGCTGGATGTCACCTTCAGTTCACATCAGTGCACCATCACTGATAGGGAGACTCGGTTTGTTGTTGCAGCTGGTCTTGAGGATCATGGTCTTTTCAGACTTGCAAATTCTGGTACTTCTCAAGACCTCGCTATGGCTGCTTGGCAGTCTTCTGTCAGTTCTCTTTGGCATCAGCGTTATGGGCACTTAAATGTGCGCTATCTCTCTCAACTGGCTCGTGAAGAGCTTGTCCTCGGATTGCCAGAGATTCAGACTCAGCAGCTTGGAGTTTGTGATGCATGTCAAACTGAGAAGCAACATCGCACACCTTTTCCTGTTGTCGATTTGTGGCGGGCTTCTCAGGTACTTCAGCTTGTTCATGCCGATATCTACGGCCCTATGGTCACTCCTTTTGTTCTTTGGTCCAGGTATTTTCTATTGTTTGTTGATGATTTTAGTAGAAAAATGTGTCTTTTTTCTTAAAAAGAAATCAAAAGCATTTACTATATTTCAAAAGTTTAAACCTCTAGTTGAAAAAGAGTCTAGGACAGATAATGAGAGGAATTTTGTTCTACTGAACTCTCTAGCTTATGTGATCTTCATGGCATCAAGCGCCAGTTAACCACACACCACAACAGAACAGTGTAGTTGAACGTCGGAACAAAACAATCACCAAATGGCTAGGTCTATGCTTGAGCACAGACATGTTCCGAAGAAATTTTGGGCGGAAGCAATTAACACTGCAGTCTACCTTTTGAACCAGTCACCCATTGTGGCAGTCAAAGGAAAGACTCCACAAGAGGCTTGGTCAGGTCGCAAGCCCAGACTCAATCACCTGAAGGTTTATGGCTCTCTCAGAAACTCATGCTTGCTAGATACAATAGTCTTCACAAAGCCTACCGCTTGATCGACATTTGAGACATCTCGTCTCATGTTCAGTCGTGATGTAGTCTTTGATGAGTAGCAAGGACCATTCATGCTTGTCTCTCTTGTTCCTGATTCAACAAACCAGCCTATGAAGGCTCATGATTTGGGAGTTCGCCTTCCATTAGGTCCATCTCCTGGGAGGGCTCCACCAGCTCAAGTAGCTCCAGTACTACCGGTCATTCCTGTACGAACACCTCTGGCCTCTCCTCCTGGTTCACCTAGATATGCAGATGCTTCTCCTGATATTGATCTAGATTCTTCTAATGAGGAACTTGATCATAGATTGCCTGATAATAATGTTGGTCCTCCTCTCAGGCCTAAATGGTGGGCTAGGACACTTGCTGATCTTCAGTATGATGAGCTCATCGAGGGGAGAATTGCTCAAAAGAAGAGAAAACCTACAGAGACTGTCAATATTGCTCTCATGGCCAACATTCACAGTGTGTTTGAACCGCAGACATACTCAAAGGCTAAAGGAATTCCAGAGTGGGAACAGGCCATGAATTCTGAACACCAGAGCCTGCTGAAGAATCACACCTAGGTCCTTTCTGATCTTCCACCAAGGAAGAAACCCATTGGCTGCAAATGGGTCTACAAAATAAAGCATAAGTTTGATAAGTACAAATCTTGTTTAGTTACGAAAGGTTTTCTCAGCGTCAGGGCATTGATTATGAGGAGACTTTTGCTCCTACAGCAAAGATGAGCAATATCAAATTAGTTCTAGCCATGGCAGCTCAGTTTAGCTGGCAGGTCCATCAGATGGACGTCAATAGTGTTTTCCTGAATGGTGACCTACAGGAAGAGGTCTACATGATGCAACCTCCTGGTTTCAAGGTTGTTGGTAAAGAACACCAGGTTCTCAGACTGGTGAAAGCTCTCTATGGTTTGAAGCAAGCCCCCAAGGCATGGTACATGAAAATTGATAAGTACCTCAGTGATCAAGGCTTCGAGAGGAGTTCTTCAGACTAGAATTTGTACATCAAGACTACTGACAGTGACATCTTCCTTCTGGTCATTTATGTGGATGATCTGATCATCACTGGTAATTTGGCATCTTTGATTCAGGGAATCAAACAAAATTTATGCCAGTCTTTTGATATGACTAACCTTGGCCTCATGCATTATTGCCTCGGTGTTGAGGTTTGGCAGCAGTCTTCTGGTATATTCATTTCTCAGTCCAAATATGCCAGGGCTCTGTTAGACAAGTTTTGTATGCAAGATTGCAAGCTTGCATCTACACCTATGGAGAAAGGTCTGAAGTTATCAGCCAAGCCTGATTCTCCTCCAATTGATGATACTACATATAGGCAACTAGTAGGCAGTCTCGTCTCTCTCTCTGCTACCAGACCTGGTATCAACTTCACCGTCAGCTACATTTCACGAATTATGACAGCTCCTAAGGTTGATCATTGGATGGCTGCTAAGTGTGTGCTTCGTTATGTGAAGGGCACTCCTAATTATGGGATTCTCTACTCTCGGAATCCTAATCCTAGACTCAATGGATTCACAGATTCAGATTGGGCAGGCTCTGTTGACGATAAAAAGTCAACTTCTGGATATGTATTTAGTTTGGGATCTGGTGTCGTCACATGGACCAGTAAGAAGCAACGGGTCATTTCTCTCTCCTCTACAGAGGCCGAATACAAAGGGACAGTTAAGGCAGGCTGTGAAGTTGTTCGGCTTCGTCGGATGCTTGGGGATATGCATGTAGATATTCACTATCACTACATTCGGCAATTGGTTGGAAACGGAACAATACATTTGTAGTATGTTCCTACAGTGGATCAGACTGCATACATTCTCACCAAGCCTCTTGGTCCAGACAAGTTTGCCAAATTCAAAGGACAGCTTGGTGTAGTGGATAGATTAACCATTAAGGGAGGGTATTAAATTATTATTTATATTCTATTAATGGTTATCTATTATCTGTTGTAAATATATTATAAATATTAGATTCTTTCTAATATTTAGTCTTCTGTAGTTAGAATAGAATGTTTCTATTCTTTGCGATCGTTTCCTAAGGAAACATCGTCTATTCATTTGTATATATGGATCTTTTGATCCTTGTTCAATATATCAAGATTTTTACCACAATAAACAAGTCCCACAAAAACTTGTTCTTCCTGGTCCTTTCCCTCTTCCTCCTCTCTAATCTCTGTTATTTTGATCGCGAGGGTGATAGAAATTATTTCCCCTCTGATTCTGATTGCTACTAGAGTCACCATTCTTCTTCTGATCTTCATTTCGGCCTCCATAAGACTGTCCACTAGGCTTTCCACCATGACCTCTTCCAGTTTGTCTGCTCTCAAACTTGTTGCTCAGTTTTTCTTCTACCTTCAAAGCAAATTGATATGCATCTTCAATGGTATACATTCTTACCATTATCAACTCTTCTTGAATACTCGGCCTCAACCCATTTATGTAACGGACAACCTTCTCCTTGTTAGTTTCAGAATGACCCATTCTAATAAGAACTCCATAGAACTCTTTTGTATACTCTTGGACAAAAATTCCTGCTTGCTTACCCTCGCATTTTCTTCAGCAAATCAAGCTCATAGTCAACACGAATGAATTCTCTTCAGTTTATCCAACATCCGATCCCACCTTGTTATATTCTCCTTCCCTCTTCTATTTCTCTTCAGCTGAACCTCTTTCCACCAAATTTTAGCATGACCTTTCAACTTGGCCTTTGCGAATCTAACCCTCAGGTTCTTCTATTTCCTCAAGCTCAAAATACTCCTCCATGTCATTGATCCAATCAATCAACTCTTATGGATTAAGATTTCTGGAAAATGTAGAAACTTCAATCTTTGGTCTCTTTCCAAACTTGGAAATGGCCCTCAAAAACCTAGCTTCATCAGGATCCCTGGCTTTTTCTTGCTCTTCTTCAAATTGTCCTTCAGATTCATCCTCACTCGCATCTCTTGCCCTAATATTGGTTCCTCTACACAGCTCCTCTTGCAGTGCTTGCACTTGCCTCTACAGGGCTCTAAAACCCTCTTCGGTCACACTCGCAACTCTTCCACCACGGTTCCTTCGTTGAGGCATTTTTTGTACTCATATCTCAGACCCACAACCACAATTTTGGTGCAAACTTGATGAAGGGTACTCCCCTTATTCAACCAAACACACACAACAAAGAAATAAACAAAAAATTGCAAGAACATAACAATGACAAAAATAGAAACACTTGCTTTCTATTATCTTCAATGAATGAGATTACAATAATCAAAAAAGTAACATGCTACAACCACATGGGCATTTTCATTACAATAATCCGCAAGATAGAGCCACAATCTACACTTTTGGAACTGAACCCTAAAATCCCCCTTCAACCCTATTTAAGTAGCACAATAAACCGCCTTAGAATATTCTAGAAAGTGAAACTTTTTCATTTTGGCACTCAACAGTTCAATTTCCCGCCTCAAGTGAATTTTCTCTCTTTTCCTTTTGTATTGAAATTAGAGTCTTGATGGCACAACTTCCGAAGACCATAACTTGGAAACCGTTGAGTCAATTTTTAGAAACCTCTCGAAGCGCTCTACAGCCTTGGGCTTGCTAAGTGTCAGAAGATCAAAGTTTGACCCCATTTCAGAGCCTCTAAGGCCTTCAAAACTGAGTTCAAAGTTTTTGTGCCACCCCACCAAAACAAAAAAAATGCAATATCTTCAAAACCAAACTTGATCTTGCCATGAAACTTTACTGGCGGGCTTATATATCCAAAATGAATCTCCAGGGAAGCAATTGGAACAATTCGTGCTCAAATGAACTTACTAAAAATAGTAAACTTGCCAAAAATACTAACCCTGCTCAAAGATAGGCCTTACTGAAAAACTAGACAATATTTTTGGGTGATGCCAGATTGCTCTTACATCTTGGATGCCCCTGCATCAAAGGGTTCTAGAGCTTTTTCCAAATATTGTATCTAGTGTTCTTTGCAGCCGGTTATCTGATTATGGGAGGTGATGTCTCTTATTGATCCTTCATATGGAAGGGAGATTGATTGAGTTTGTGATGGATCCATTTCATTGTCTTTCAGATTTGGTTGGAGGACACATTTCCACTATCTTTCAAATTTGATTGGAGGGCACATTTAAGGGTTTATCTCTCCTTTTTGATGATAGTCATTGCATTCCTGTTGTCATGTCATATTTGTCTTGGAGCTTGTTCTACATCAGTTTCCATACAGTTCCAATTTGTCATCTACACCTAAATGGTTTGTGGCATTCTACATTTTACTTGGACAAGGATACACATGAGCATTGTTCAATGGCATCATCATTATCACTTCCTAAATGGGAAGCATTGGATCATGTTCTATCGCTTATGATTTGCGTTCTCTTTTGGAAAGGAGCTTTGTCCCACTTGGTTATCTCCTTTCCTCCTTTTGTGAGAGACCATTTGTACATAAGTACCTAACATTGCTTAGTTGTTGAGACCCGTAATACATATGGCACCATAATTTAGCATTTTTCATCTTTGCATAATAATTTCATCTCCCTGAGTTGCACTTAAGTGGGAGTATTAGTGTGAATGAGATTATTTCCTATCTAGTTATTAGTGGGAACCTATTCACATTTGGAAAGGAGTTTTGTCCCACTTGGTTTTCTCCTTTCCTCCATTTGTGAGAGGCCATTTGTACATAAGTACCTAACAATGCTTAGTTGTTGAGACCCATAATACATATGGCACCATCATTTAGCATTTTTCATCTTTGCATAATAATTTCATCTCCCTGAGTTGCACTTAAGTGGGAATGTTAGTGTGAATGAGATTATTTCCTATCTAGTTAGTAGTGGGAACCTATTCAAATTTCATGTTTACTTAGGTTCTAGCTTGCATCCTAAGTTACGTGTCATTATCCTAAGTTATCTTCATATCCTAGGTGTCATTTCTACAAGTTAGTTATAATGGGTTCATGTCTCATCATTTACTGTCTTTAAGGCATTTAATATGTGTATCAAGGGTAGTTATCTCATTGCATAGGATTACGACGCGTCAACATCTTGTGTAATCCTACCTCATACCTTGGTTATATAAGCAAGACCTCTTGCACATTTGTATTCATATTCAACCATTATTCAATCAATGCATTATTTAAACAAGTTATCTTGTCATTCTCTTTTGGGGAAGCTTTTTTGGTCTAGTAGGGTTTCTTGGGGTGTTGAGGAATCACCTATGTACTCCTACAATGGACCCATGGGTTTGGGCTTATGGTTTTTGAAACCATTGGTCGTTTCTTGTATCGCTCAACTCTATAAATAAGAGGCTTGGGGCAATGATTTTAAATAGATGCTTTAGCAAAAAGGAGGTGCTGCCAGAATTCTGTTAAAATTTTGCTAGATTGGAACATATATTGTCAAACACTTAAAATCAGCTTTCTTATTATGTTGTAATACTATTTTTCTGATAATAGAGTGAGTGGTATTCGCTTGATACTATTGTTTTTTCCCAAAAAGGTTTTTCCCAATCTAAATTTTGTAGGTATGTGGAATCTAATATAGAACATCAAATTAACTTCTACAAGTAATGTCCCTTGATAGGTTTAGATTTAGTCATTACCAATTTAATCCAAATTTAATATTTATGTCCTAAGCTAAATGGATAAAGATATAAATATTCATTCGTTTAATCAAATTGAGTTCTCTATGTATATTATTAACATCCAAACCAACCTTATTACTACTTCAACTTGATGAAGGATTAGGCGTGTAACCAAGGTGCCTAGAGACCAATTACAATAGGCTCCCTCAAAGTTTACATGTCCAAGCTCGTATCCTATCTTGGGACTTGCCCTCAAGGCTTTCGGGACGTTGACCCCTACACTGTCTTGGGAGTAATACTATTGATTGGATTTAGACAAGCCCCTCCTTGGAAACATTATAGCCCCTTTCTTCTCAGACTAAAATATTGTAATTTCTTGTCATACCAAATATATATATTCATATAATATACAACTATAATTATAATTCTAATCTTATATATATATATGGCCATATAATGGCTTCCCATCCTTAATAGGATATATAGTTATACATAACATTTTATAAATGAATATCTAATTCAAATACGTTACAGCCTTATTTGCTGTCACACTATGCTTACAGCATTATAAATAATATATTTTCTACATCTTCATCCAAGAGTATCCATTCCTTATTCTTTTCTATATCCTTCCCAATTTCCTATTCAATGCCTTTATGTGTTTTGCAATTGAGAGGATCGGTTGTGTTCCAAAAGACACGTCTCATGTCTATTAATTAACATCTCCCTCATAATAATTGTTTATTTGTATCACTTACTAACAATTCTTAAATGTCATCTTCTTTATTCTTAACTATCTAATAAGTCTCCTCTTATGGTCGCTTGTGTTACTGCTTCGGATCCAAACAGTGAGAAGGTCCAACTTGAATGATTGGGTCTGGACTTGCAGTCTCCAATGTTCAACAAAGAGAGTCGCCAATGATGACTTGTATTGATCTTACTCATCGATCTCTGTTATTATCGATGATCAATCCTTTATCAGTCAATTATTATTTAATATGTGACTCTCAATTATGGATTGGTCAAAGCTAAGTATTCTAAGATCTTATGATGTCTTTTGTCGGCTACGTAATCTTCATGATTATCAGGTGGCTGTGATATTTCGTTTATGTCCATGTGCGGTAGTCTTCCTCAAAGGATATCTCTATAATCCTTAATCGCAGATCATTGTATTTGATCAGATCAGTGTATTACAATAGACTTAGTTCTTATATCAGATCATTGTATTTGATAACTTATTATAAGTATTGTTGTATATTATGTTTCCTAAGTGAGCCATTAGAATACTCTTCAGTAATACTTACCAATAATAGTGCCATTGACTTAACTTGTGATGTGATTAAAATATAAATTATTTTATTAATATGTATTAATTTATTTATTTATTTATTTATTTTAAATATTATGTATTTATTAAATCTTTCTTTTGTCATAAAATTCCACTATTTTAATATTTATTATTAAATTCTATATCGGAAAAGGGGGCATCACACTAAATAGGATTGTCAATCCAATTTTACAAACATGTCAAATATTTAGGTTGCAATGGCAAGAGACAACCCCCTTGTGTGTACGTTGCTAGCACAAAGTTAATCGGGTTTGTCACGATAATTTAGATGGGTGTTAGTTGAAAGGAATGCACGTGTTAGCTGTAGAAATGCTAAAATATAGTATTTCTGTTCATAACCACTCCTCTCTTTACGAAGAGGTTTAAATGTCGTGTTGTAGTCTTCTGATCTTATATCTTAGTGCTTCTTGATTCTCTTCAATGTCATTGTTTTTGTGATATGGTGCAGTTTTCTCTTCCTCTTTAATCTCAAGTAAAGAAGTGTTTCCACTTCAAACGTACTTGTTAAATGTCATTGAATTATGAGAAGGTTTATAATTTATTTGAAATGATATAAATACTAATGTTTTGCACTGTGGACTAATGAACCCAGACTGCAACTTCAAGAAAGTATATGTGCTTGGGCACTGGGTTACAGCCCAACTCATTTGCAAAAAGTCTCAAATAGCAGAATTAGTATGTTATTGGGGCCAAAAGATACACAAAATAAATTTAGGAAAACATTATATACGTAGGTAGTTTTTTAAGTCATTGTCTGCAACAAGTTTGTGGTGTACAAACCACGCCACCCTCAAGATTCAAACACGAGCCATCTATGTAGTGGAAGAGCCTTCACCATCAAACTCACCATAAACAATTGTCTGCATTTCCCTTTAAACGTTTAGTATTACTATGCTTAAATATATGTAATAATTAATATATAATATACTTGGACATTGTACATTGCAATGTAACAAAAATTTTAAAATATACTTGGACAAAGGAAACAACAGAAAATAGCCCACAGACAACATTGTATACAATGGTCTAAGCAGAAATACTTGCAAAAATGCAAAGGAAAAGGGTTCTTTGAGCCTACTGACACAGGAATCCTAAACTCATCATTTGTCACGCATTAAAATCAGAACTAACATAGGGCATTTGAAGTGACTCTTTTGCATTAGAAGGCACTTCAAGCATTTAAACTGGAACTGTTTGGCATCATGGAAGTCCCCATTTGTAGGGGAGAACATATCCCTCACTATTGAAGACATGTCTCCCTTGAAATGAATATGTGATGTGCTTCTCCACAAACCTTTTATAATATACAGGTCTCGAAGTAGAGAGAAAACTATTGGCAACTCGAAAGGGTCAACAAAATAAGTTTCACAAGTCTACAATCTACATTACAAGATCCTCCACAATCCTTTTATAATGTACAGGTCTCGAAGTAGAGGGAAAACTATTGGGAACTCGAAAGGGTCAACAAAATAAGTTTCACAAGTCTACAATCTACATTACAAGATCCCCACCAAAAAAACCTCTCTTGGACTAGGGGATGACCTCCATCTTTACTAAGAATATTGCAGAATTTTCTTCTCCTGTAGTAGACAATTGACCCAGAGCACTCACACCAATGAGGTCTCTTAATCGGAGAAAAGAAGAAAAACCACATGGGAAAAAACCCCTCTCCAAAAGTGAGAGATACAATAAAAAAAAGGAAAAAAAGGTACTGCATGTGACTAAGATGAAGGGCTCCAAGTGTCCCTCCCAAGTACTGAATATATCACAATAATACACTGAATATCCCACCCATAAGAGAGAGAAATTGAAGATAAGAATCCCCCCATTGAAGAAGTAGCTCCTGTGCCAATGATGAATGTTTGAAGACAAAACATTGTTCGCTGCCTGCAAACAACATTTCTCCCCTTAGGAAGAAATAAATCCACTGGAGATAGGAGAAGCCACTCCCATGAACTGGAAGATGTAGGTATCAAAATCTCAACTGTATGTGCCTCTGAAAACTGCTCAAATGCTGCTATGTACATGATAGATGGTGATGCCACAAACCAATCAGGTACATGCCCACTCAATGTAGAAGGTGACAAATCAGGACTCTGCAAAAGTTGATAAAGAATAAGATCCATGAGCGATAAAGATAAGCTGACAACATTGATGTGGCTATCAGCAAAGAGGAGATGAATGTCCTCAAAAGAATCCTCCAAATCAGCAACATGAGACTCCACAAACATGGATGATGTCTGCAAGATACGAATCCCAAATTGTTGTGTTTGGAAGAACAATAACCTATTGCATTGAATCAATGGGGGCTATGCATGAGCTAATGCCAATCTGATCAAGAACAACAGAAGACGAAGAGGATTGAGATGGGATCTCAATGTGAGGAGCGAGAACATGAAAATATGTGGCTAATCCATCGGAACATGCAATACCCTGATATACTCAAGTTCCTCTATTGTATCATCACCAAAGGGTATGAAATCTTTATGTGCAAGGGGAAGTAGACAATCTGCCGCTGGATCCTCTGGGAATGGAGAGATATGAGGGTATCCATACATCTCCCAAAGTTGGGTCCAAAGCACACAAGGACACTCAAGGTTCAATATAGCACACATAGTATCATAATCAACACTAGAACAAATCACACCTACAACAAGGTCTGTAAGATTGCCCCAAGCGGATTTACCTCCTGAAGATGTTGGTTAAAGTACAAGTCCATAGAAATATGGCAACATATCTAGCCACCTGAGATGTGTCAAGATGCCATGTTGCCAGGACTCATAATTGCCCTTTGCCAGGCTAATAACTTAAGGGTGAACATAAAAACCCATGATACCTCCTGAAATGAAATAAGTAGAACCCAAGAATCTCTAAACATGTAGAGCAAATCAAATACAACCCTCACCAACAAACAGATCCATCCCAAGTGCTACAACGTCCAAGTAATTGAGCAGATAGTGAAAATACAAAAATATGAATAAAATGTACCTGGAGCATAATCTGTAAAAATTGACTGGAAAACTGTATAGAAAATTCTGAGAGCTTTCCTTCAATGTGCAAAAGTCGAAAAATGGAGTTTGGATGTGCAATATATGGCCCCAAAAGCATGAAATTGAAGGCTGACTTTGGAAGCTTGGTACAAAAAATTGGTGAAGAATCTGATCAAACCACCACTATAAAACGATCAGCGCTGGAATCAGCTTTCCAACGATATATGATTTGCGCAATTTCGACTCCGTATGACCACGTTATGAGCAAAATACCAAACATTGTTTTTTCTGTCTTGGAGAGCTCAAACTAGTCAAAGATTTGACCAACTGCTGACGTGGCACTACTGACTAGATGTTGATGTGGCACTAGTGACTAGGTGTTGATGTGACAAAAAACACACCCTGCTGGAATATTTTCCCAGAATAAAAAATTCTAAAAAAATACAAGATGCATGTGACTAGCATCAAGAAGGAATATTCTTTGAGTCCCCAAATCAAAAGTCAAGTGAGCTACAGTGGGACCACCTTTAAAAAGTACGCTGTAGCACCTTCAATCTACATAGAATGGTACGCATGTTAATGTGGACCCCTCCCTTTAAAAGTTCGACAAGGGGCTTCTTTGAAAGAAAGACTATAGTTTACAAAAAGGTTTAAATTAAAAAGCAAAGTCCTTAATTTTAGGGACTTCCCCAAAGAAAGTCAACATCAAACCAAGCTCAAGGAGGCACGTGAGAGAGGTGGGGTAGGTCCCCCACCTCTTTGAAGATTTTATATTATTCTTGAATAAATATAAAAAGCATGCACTGAACCCCTTTTGCAATGATTTTTTTAATTGCTTTTTTAATATTTCTGATTTTAGAAAAAAACTATGTGAGAATTTTTAGAAAATCCAATATTTTCTAGAAGATTTTGAAAAAAACAGATCACTTTTTTTGCTTTTTTAAAACCTTATGAACCTTTTTTTTTAAGATTTTCTGGAAAAAAACAAAGGCTAAAAACCGGTAAAAAATATTTTGAGAAAAAATTTGAAAACCCATCAATAAAAATCGTTGTACCTACAAGTAGATTGAGAAATTTGAGAAAAACAATGTCGTGGATCCCAAGACAAGAACCCTAGTGCCAAAAAGATGTTTTTCCTCAACTTCTCAGAATTTGGCAAAAAGATGGGCGATCTTTATGTTTTTAGCCATTCTGACTTCAATCGTGAAGCCAAATTGATCCTTAAGTGCATAGACAATTCACCTAAGGTTGGATCCCTCCAGCATGCTGACAGGAACTTAACAGACCTAGCGCTCTGATACCATGTAGGAGATTATGAAACAACCACAGGAGCCAAGGATCATTTGCAAGCAAAACACCTATCACACAAAAGAGACCAAGCAAAAAGATAATATGCTCTATAACAACCCTTGAATTCCGTCATTTTTGCTCAAAAACAATGAATTGGGATTGAGATACATTACAATGAATGAATGAATTGCTATATAAAAAGCACAAGTACTAAAAATATCCAAAAACTAACTATTACTAAAAATAGCAAACTATAGCTAGATATGCAAACTAGAAATGCATGATATGCACAATATGCAAACTAGAACCTAACTAGACTAGACTAACCTAAATTTAGGCTCAACTAAGTGAACTTAAGCTGAAGCATGAATGTGCAAACACGTGCTCAATTATGCATAAGAGTATTCTTAAGCATGTGCACAATTAATCTATCCAACATATGCCTAATGCAACTAATATGCATGCTCTAACATATATATACACGTTACCGGATTCGGACCCTGGACCCTGCCCAGATCCAAAGTGGACCCGTGGGAATCTTGCGTGGATCGGTTCGTACTGGATTTGCATAGGGTCTTGTTGATGTGAGTTTTGTACCTAGCCAATTTTCGAGTTTTTGAGTTCAGGGGCGGGAGGATTTATACAAATATAACATTTAAGTGTAAGAAATTTATTTAATTTCTTATGCTTTAAGTTATATTTGTATAGATACTTTCATGATGTTTGAGATAGGTTCCAGCTTCATAGGAGTTAGGATGCAGATTCTAGATTTTTGGGGGGGGGGGTTCGAAAAATTCCAGACTTAGCCAAATTTCAGGATTTGGCAAGCCTTCAGCATGGTTACCTCCCACAATCCATCATGGCTTTCTAAGGTCAAACTGAAGCTGGCAAAAGGATTCTCAAAAGGTTTTAACTCGTGTTAGGATGCAGATTCTAGATTTTGGGGGGGGGGGTTTGAAAAAATTCCAGACTTAGCCAAATTTCAGGATTTGGCAAGCCTTCAGCATGGTTACCTCCCACAATCCATCATGGCTTTCTAAGGTCAAACTGAAGCTAGCAAAAGGATTCTCAAAAGGTTTTAACTCGTTTTATCACAAATCACTTGGATTGGACCCCATCTCTATGACAGACTTAGCTTAGCTCTCGCCCAAATCCCAGCAGGCCAAAATCACTCAAACCTCACTTGCCGGACCTAGGGACTTGAAAACTGCCACCAACAAAGACTACCTGAGACCACTACTCCTATCACCAAAGCAAAAGAGGGGTCCCCATTTTCAATGAGGCGACAGTGTGAAAACCTCACAACAGGTCCGTCCAGAGCCGCAAATGATTTTTGTTTTATGTATAATCACACAAATAGCAAGGCATGAGGATTAGTAGATTATCAAAGCTACAATCCTATTGAGATATGTTGTTGACCCTCTGTGAACTTCATGTTCATTATATATTGTATTTGCATTTAAAGAGTATTTATTATGCTATATCGGAATATCCTCTCTCTTCATTTCCTACAGTCTGCCTTTACTGTTATTTTATGTTGAATATTTCTTCTTTTAGTTTGTGAAAGATGCCAACTCTAAATGATAGCAAAACAAAAACAGAATTCTTTTGCTGGACTTAAATCTGAACTTAAATCATTCACTGGACTTAAATCTCCAGAATGATATACACATTTCCAATATCAGATGTAAGAGAATATCAGATTTCTAATGCTCAGTAGTTATGAAGACTTTGACATTTGTCATTGATCAATGATCAAGCATCATAGATTCATACTATGAAATGATTTAGTTTTACAATTATGTATATTTCTCTTTTTTTTTGTATATATATACACACGAACCCATACGAATATAATGGAAAAAATATTCACGAACCCACAAACCGGATTCTCGTACCCGAACCCGTCCCTGAACCAGAACTGGTAACTTTATATATATATATATATATATATATATATATATATATATATATATGCCTTTGTTTAAGGTTTAACTTTTAAGCATGGGGTTGGCTCTTGTTTAATTGATTTTGTCTTCCTTTCATATAGATAACTGGCCATGGTATTATTAATCCTATAAAGGATAACCATAAACCTCAGTCAGCCACTTAGCTTAGTCAGCCTTCTTTCAATCAATAATTATTATTATCCTTATTCTTTTCCCAGACCCAGTTAGCTCCTTCCTAATGTCCTTAAATAATCTCAATTAACTAAGTCGGCCTACTCCAGCAAGGGGTTTCCTATTTCTTACAAGTCTTGTCCTTATTCTTTTCCCAGACCCAGACCCAATCGGCTCTTTCCAAATGTCCTTAAATAATCTCAATTAACTAAATCAGCCTACTCCAGCAAGCCGTTTGCTACATTTTGGTTGGCCCCTATTCTTTTACTTGCATACGAATTACTATTTATAAGTGTCACTTGTTATCAGATCTTAGTTTGGCGAGGAGCATGAAAATTGGCTACATTTGATTTTTTGGAACTTTGTACCTAATGTACAAGTTGACTATGTAAAAACAATATTGTTATTGAAATTTCATCAACTGCAACCATCTAGTTATTATTTTTGCACCACAAAGTATGCTTTATGCAAGGCAATGTAATCAGCGATGTGAATAAGCAACAAAATCCTATATTCTACAATTCATGGGTTAAATTCTATATTTTCTTTGCTCTTTATATCTTTATTCTATGGAAATGCCCTTAAATTTCAAAAATAAAAAAGTAGTTTTGCCCTTTTTCTACAATTTTGTAAAAAATTAATCCTTTTTTTTTGCAATTTTGTGATCTTATGCTTTTGGTTTGCCGGCTTTTCCCCAAAATGATTTTTGCTGCCATGGCCCACACCATCCCATTATAATTTTTAACATGACTGTAAGGTTTAGCAAACACTGAACAATAAGATTGTATCTTATGATAAAGCAAAGCTCTTGATTTCATTCAATTAACCATTATTCAACTGAAAGATGATGCGATCGATAAACCAACAAAACACATGTTCCTCAACATAAGAAACTGTTAAAGATGATCCTGTTATGGTATTGGTAAATGTGGATTCTTAATCCATTATGACATTCATCAATACTTGCCAGTTTCAAACCTCAATTTTCTTGCTTTATTTTGAGCTATTGAAAATGTACATGACAACCTCCAATGCAGTCTGTGACTTAAAACTCGATTTGGAATGTACTTTTTCCATATCTTATGATAATGCAGAGCTCTTGATTTTGTTAAATAAACAATTATTGGGCTGAAAGATCCTAACAACTTGTTGGGAATATAAGTCTCCTTACAATCAAACTCATATAGAAAGTTTAGAAAAACACAAAAATAGGAACTACAAACACCTTAAACAGTTTAAATTTTACTCCATTGGTCACCATGAAAAGAATCTGTTCGACTTACTCAAAAGTAAAACATATTTTTTCATGTGTAATATTAACTGTGATTAACTTTACCTGCATTATTGAGACGTTGAACCTCGGCTTTAGCATGCTGTATAAAACCTTCCCTGTCACCTTGTACAAATTGATTGAGACGATTTTTCAGAGTCTCTGCAAGTTTTTCTTCCCTTTCCCTCTGTACAGCCTACAAAGAGGAAACCAGCAAAGTCACAAAACAAAACAAAACAAAAGAGAACAGTGCAAATTTAATTGGAGATTTCGCAGCAATAAAATGCTGAATTGGTACACATCTCTAAATTTCAAAATCCCCTGCCTCTTTAGAAAATATTCCATGTTAACTAAAACACATTTAGACCAACTGAGTATACATATATAAATGAAATTTAAATCATCCCTTAATAGCAATTGTAATCCCTAATTCAATCTTTGACAGAAATATAATTGTGACAAAACACTTAAAGAATATGGAAAGCATTTTCCAGAGACTAAGATAACAAGACACATGCACATGCTCTCATACAATTCCCAGAAATGCAACTATAGAATAAAATATAGAGGAACTGAAAAGGAAATTTATTTGTCATTCTCCTCCAGCACATTAGACCAAGTGAAATAAGCATAGCGATCTCCAACAAATATGAATTTATTTTCACATTTTTATCAAAAACAATTACAAAATTGTTAAATCAAATTTCATAAGGATTGCCCTCAGGCATTATGTTCATTGTTTAACTTGCAAGTTTCCAAAGGTTCTTGTGCTTTTGCACCTCTCATCCAACAATTTTGTGTAGAATAATAAATGATATGATTCCATAAATTCTTGTACATCTATTTCAACAAAGCACCATGCATACCTTCATTTTCTCTTGCAGTTTCTTGGAATCTATTGGTTCACCTTCAGTAAATATTTCAAATGAAGCCATTGAAGCCATGGCAAGCTGACCTATGTAGTCTTCAAACAACTCACTTCCAAAGAGCATGGCAAAGACTGCAGCTGGGTCAATCATCATATCCCTGAGGGAAGAAGCATCTTGCACAATGATGAGTTATTCCTAGATTGTTCAAAAGCGGTAAGGTTTACAGCAACGTAAACCAGATATTGTTAAGTAAATAAAAGATTCAACAAAGTTCATGTGAATTGTTTACACATTCATTTTATCCTCCCAAGTAATGAACACAAAAAAAAAGAACCGTGATATTTTGGTAATTTAAGCACAAAATGAACATTACATCTAGAATCTTTACACACTCAATAAATCAAACACATAGTAAGATTAGAATTCATCTTTTTAAAATTTACCTTGTGCAAAAATAGTGCCAAAAGATCGATTATCTACAGATATTTGATTTGGATGACAACCGTAATGCTAACTAGATTATAAGAATAACATCCAGTCATATTGTTTAAAGGTATGATAAATGTCTTACGTCGACACGCCTGCTTTTCCATTAGTATCATATGATGCACGTTGTGCTGGATCACTTAAAACTTGATAAGCTTCTCCCAATACCTGTAGCAAGATATCCACTTTCTTTAGACGTCGTTATAATAAAATACTGCAGCTTGAATGACCAAATATGTGTTAAGACCATTCACATTTTTAAATGTTTTTGGGGGGATGAGTTGGCAGACCTGAATCCTTGTAAAATATCAGTAATACCCCAAATAAAGGAAATTATGCACAGTATGCTTATACTCCAAATTAAGTCCGTGCTCCTCAAAATGGGATCTCCGTAACAATTATATGTGGTAAAAGTTAAATAATTATCCAATGCAACTTGCAAATAGATTCAACAAATTATAAGTTAAAGTTTGTCAAAAATGTACAATTCCCAAACTGAGAAAACCCATTTAATAAAGCCAATGCCCATTTTGACACAGGTCAAGACAACCAAGGATTTAAAATAAATGACACTAAAAATAATTGGTTCCTAAGTTGGTTCCTATATATATTTTTAAATTGACACTAAAAATACTTATATCGAAAAAAGATGTCACATTTAGCAAGAGACCAGTTTTGACTTCTTTTCCAAATTCGATCATGAAATCATTATACCTCAGTTTACTGACTTAACTCATGAGACTCGAGAAAAGCTAAAAAATTGAACACACAATTAGGCAGGGCAAAGACATAGAGTTAGATATTCAACAAGAAATGCAGGTAAAGTGGAGCTACAAGATGATTCAAACAACCTGTGACCATGCTGTTTAAAGAACAAGTTCCATGTGGAACTTGTTAAAAAAAAAACCATACTTCATAGAACATTGTTGCCAGGGTAGGTTTGGCCATACACCACAAAATAGCAAACCAAGTATCCAAAGGAAATTAAAATGTGCTTGTAATATTATACTGCACCTAGGTTAGTGTTTATCCTAAGTGTAATGACTAATTGTGCACCTATTTATTAAGTTTACTTAGGATAATAGAATATTTAATTTCACTCATCTAGATAGCTAGTAATGACATGTGTAACCGTTGATTTGGGATTATCAAGTGCTACCACTTGCTCATCAATTCTTGATTGATGGAAGTTAAGTGCCTCTGTCCAATCAAAGGCCAGCTTTGTCTCACTTGACTGGATTATCTTATGACCTCTTCTACATGAGTCATCTTAACTCACTCATCCATCCAAGAGGCCTATGTATTTGTATTTTATTTATTATATTGTTGCTCAAGCAAGCTCATTCTCTCTAACTAATATAAAAAAGCATTGTTCTTTAATCTGATTTCATTGTTTCAAGGTTAATTCATAGATATTAGGTCCTAAGTTATTGTATTCATCAGAAATCTAACATAAAATTGGTCTTCCTCCAATCTCTTTATATGAGGTGTTAAGAATCTGAATCCTCTGTAGGATTCGTTTTGATTTTTCCATCCTCTAGCACATATATACCACCTATCAGTCAACAAATAGCACTGGATAAAACTTAAGCATTTGTAAGAGTGATCAAAGGGGGGTATTCAGAGGATAACTGCAACAGCTAAGAGCAGCAGACTAGCATAGTGAGAAAGCAAGTAATCCACAACAAAGCAAGCTAGGAGAGCATTGTGAAGGTGCTTGGCAAAAGCTACAGTGCATTTGAAGGCTCAAACTAGGCAGTTGACTTGTAGAAAGTTGCAAGATAAGCGTGCAGATAAGGAAGCATGGCTGAACTTTTCTGCAGTTATCCCACATTGGGTTTTGACAGAGGTAAATACTAATGATATCGCTATTTGTGATGTTGTTTGATTCACTTGCTTGCTTATTTCCATTCCATGCAACTTTCTTCATTTACTCAAGTTGATATGTTAAGATGATTAAAAGCATGGTACCTCTCTTAACAGCAAAAATAAGTTGAATTCAATCTCACATTAAATAATCAACACTCTGTTGTGCTGTTTATCTTTTAGAATAAAGAAGTGTTTACATGTTGATAATAGCATACAAGTATTAACACCAATTTATAGGACTAAAGGCACGTACATGTGCATTTACACAAACACATAATGGATATATGAGGTAAATGGCAGTCATAGAGTTCTCATATGAGCTAAATGTGCTATTTGATTTTTAGAATAAAGAGGAGTTCACATGTTGGTAATAGCATAGGAGTACGAATTCCAATTAATAGGTATTGGAAGCATACACATGTGCACTTACCCTACTAACCAAAAATAGAATTTAGCTTCAAATTTACATGTTCCAAAAATCTAAAAGGAGTAAATGATGTGAAATCAAAAGATTAATTAAAAGCTTCAAAATGTGCAAGAGATCAAAAACTGGCAATATTCATCACTATAAAAATATCAAAGCTACCATTAATGCCACAGAAGAAAATATGTTAAAACAAGTCTTTGTATCAGAAGTTGAATAATAATATCATGCCACCATCCAAATGAACACTTTATAGTGTGTTCAAGTTTGTGTACCTCAAGGCCCTGCTTTAATAAATTAAGATGCACAGTAAACACAGATTAGAGAAGTATTAAGATTTCAGTATGGATTAGGAAACAATATTACTTGCCTGGAATTTTTCAGCTGCTTGAGGATCATTTGGATTCTTATCAGGATGGACTTGTCTAGCCTGCACTTACATATATTTAAGCACATCAGATGCCTCTCTGTTATCATCTGCATATTATAAATTGCACCACATTTCAAACAATCTATAACCTAGTCCAAATATTTAGAAGAACGAAATAGGTTTGATCACATCACAATGTAAAAAACTAAATTATGAACATTTCAGAAATTGATGAATAGAATTGTTCATATTCACCAACGAGTAAAACCAGACCAATAATAAGTTATAACCTGAATCAAAACTGAAATAAAGGAATCCATAACTTGACAAAAAGATGGTGTTAATCTCTAGGAATGACCCACACAATAACAGAACCGAAAGAGAACTAAACCAAAACTGTCCAGAATGTTGTTGGATAATCAGAACAAAAACAGATGAGGAAATCAAATTCCACTAAGGAAACTCAATTCCTCTCATTTTATACTTTCATAGGAAATGCAGTACAAGTGGCCCACCACCTGCATAGGGCTCACCAGTTTGTATCCTAAGGTCGTACAAAACACAAGGAAACAAAAACACAGACAAACACATAAAGAAATGAAAGTTCATACACCTTTGCAGCATAATTCATATATTTATTTATTTTTATCTAATTTTTTGATCTTATTTGTATTTATAGTTTAATTATTGCTTGTTTTATCCAATTTTTTTATCTTATTTTTATTTACTTTTCTTATTTTCCCTTGTTTTCCTTTTTTTTTCTAATTTATTATTTTTCATTATATTTCTTTTCTTTTATTATCTTTGTATATGTTGATTTATATATTTTAGCTTTTGTTCTTTAATTATCTTTGTATATGTTGATTTATATATTTCTCTTTTGTTTTTATTATTTCTCTTATTTATTTTCGTTTCTACTCTCTTGTTCTTCATTTTGTTTCATTTTCGTCATCCCTTCTTTATTAGCTTTCTTTATCGTACAGTTATTTATCAAGGTTGCACCGAGACAAGGGTATTTGGAGACACTAATGTTTAATATAATTTGATAATTTAAAGAAAGTCTGAAAATAGGTGTATGACTGTAAAACTAAATATGAATATAGACAAAGTGTATAAGGAAATTGAAGGCAACGGCCAAAACCAACCAGTTGAATCTTTTGCTATTCTATGTGACTATATATATGAATCATGAATCCTATATTACATCATCAAGCGATAAGAATGCAACAGCTAACATATTATAAACCAACTAAAGGCTGTCATCCTATCATGAGCAAGGACACCTAAGATATAAGCCTTTGTACATACATCTAGAGTAACTTCTAACTCTCAAAAGTGTAAATTTCAAGGATATCTATGAGAAGTCAATTTGAATTGGGAATCTATAGAAGAGATATATCTACAAGTCTAGGAGTAATTCATATATCATTGCCATATTGTCAAGCCCTCTAGATGCCACCTAAGAAAATTCATGCCACCAAAGCAGAAGAAATTTATGAAGGAATCCAGGTGTTCTTAATGCCAGTGCCTAACGATAGAATGCATTGATTCTTCATTTTTGTAGACCAGAAAATATTAAGTAGCAAGCCCAGGTTTTCCCAGTCAAGCAGTAACAGAAAGAATCAGGTGGATAACACCTCACCCCCCAATCTCCAGCATCCTCTGGGCCCCCATCTTCTGTTCAGCCATGAATCAACAATAGATCAGAGACAGCACTTAAAAATAGAAAAATAATCTTAAAGCAGATATAAGCTTCACTGTAGTACATCTCTAGTCCTTCCATGTAGGTCCCCAAGCTTCAAAATTGCATTTTTAGCAAAAAGGGCTAAAGAATCATATCACTGTTCATGAGACAGCCTAATTAACATCAACTATATGGCAAACAAAATATTTAATTCTTCACCACAAAGATACCTGCATAGCCAAAGCACCTTTGTATCCAACTAATCCTCCCAACTTCAAGTTGTAACCCGCTTGACACATAAAAGAGGGAAAAATCCATAGGAGTCTGACAATAAAGTTCCACATAGATAAAAACCATGCTACCCGGAGACCCGTCTCCTCCCCTCTAGACGTGTCTCCAAAATCTTCAAAAATGGCTGGACACTTCATGGCGAAGTCTCCTAAAGAATCCGAGTCTCCGATTCCAAAAAATGAAGTCTCCCGCCCGTCTCCTTATAAAAAAACAAATTTAAAATACAACATTAAGTCATTTTATGATTTTGACCCTCATTTTAATGTTTTTTTAGCAAGGCGATTTTAAATGATTTAAGTCATTTTATTTTATAAGGCACAAGTGGCTAGTTCTTCAGCTAGTGAGAGGAATTGGAGTACTTATGGTTTTATTCATTCATTGAAGAGGAACCGATTGGGGTCAAAGAAAGCATAGAACCTGGTGTTCATTCATAGCACACTTTGCCTTCTCTCTCACGTTGATCCTACATATATGGAGGGTCCTTCAGTAAAATGGGACCAAATTGCACATGGTGAAAATGCTGCAACCATGGTGGAAGAAGCGGTTGAACCAGATGGCCTTAATGAATTGCCCCTAGTTGTGCTACCATTAGAGGAACCTGAGTTGGAGAGTGATGATTTTCTGGACAGCATCATAGCTGAAGACCTTGAGATGTATGATCACAGCCTTGAGGAGTAGATGATACTAGATAGATTTCTGATTTTTCTTTACAGTTCTGAGTTTTTTGTTTGCATATCAGCGATTTAGCATCAAACTATATATTTTTAAATTTCATATTTCAATATGTAATGATAATCTCGGCGATTATTAATCTGATATGACGATGATCATATGCGATATTCAGAAATCAGATATGACTATGAGATATGCAATGTGATTTTTGAACTATTTGACTCTATATTAATATGACATTACTATTTAGTATTAGTCTTTGACTCTTTAAACTTTTAATGTTCAATGTTCATACTTATAACTTTCCATTGTTCTTGTTTTCAAAGCACTATGTTATGAATCTATGGTATTTCTTAGAAATTATTAAATTATATTTTAAAAAAAATTGTCGTCGCCAAGTAACCCCATCTCCTATTTTTGAAAAATAGACGTACCAGTACCGGTACCAGTACCGGAGACCTCCAAGTCTCCCCGTCTCCAGGTAACCTTGATAAAAACCCGTCTTATTTGCAATGCAATTCTCCCAAACTACCACCTTGCAAGGCAAATTCTTTTAAAGGGAGCATAACATAATTACATAAAAGAGCACACTCCCCCACAACATTATATTAATCAGTGAAGCATTCAATGCTTAAAATTAGAGATGGAAATACCAGAGACTCTCGCCACATATTAATCTAACCTTCCACTTTCCTACAAACACAACATCATGCACACTAGTTTTGATTAATTGAAACCCATCTTTCTACTTCAACAATGTTAAAATTCCCAATCAGACATGCTGTAATTAAATATTAGACATCTCTTGCCCTGTACTTCCTTAGACTTTATTCCTCTCCATGAGAATCTTTTCAACTGATGGATAAAATCTACATAAATAACGTGATGGAGATAAAGCTTCAACCAACCACCCAAATGAGTGAAACCTATTTTTTATCTCTGGTTTAATTTTTTACTCCTTATTTAATGCTTTGGGATCATGATAAGTTTCACAACAACAAGCTGAGAAGAGACTCTACTGTTCATTTATCAGATAATTATCATTACAGAAAAACCTGCCATCTATAGTAGAAGGGCTGTGTATAGCCAATCATAGTTTGCAAACTCTGCGAGTACTCTCCGAGTTGCCAAATTCTCTCTAATTTTTTCGCAGGGCAAGTTTTCACAAGTTTAACTCTTGTGTTTTTAATATTTTATAGACAAAAAAATATGGGTAAAAATGTCGATGCAGGTAAAACTTTAGTTAAAATGCATTTTTCACATGTTTTTCCTATAAAACTATGCATTTTCTCTTTCGAGGTGTCAATTGTTAATTTAGTACATTTTGTAATTGAATTTTACAAAAACAATATGTTTTTTTAACAGATTTTAATTTTTAGTACTTGCTGATTTGCCGAGTTTTTGTCGAGTATTTGCCAAGTTGAAAATTTTGGGCTTGCCAAGTACTCTCCGAGTCCAAGTCTGCGAACTATGTAGCCAATAATCAGGTCAAAAAAGTGCTGAATGAAATATAATGGAATTTATCATTTGTTTCTTGGTTCCACCATAAAGCAGGTAACAGAGGGCTGCAATGACCAGAAGGAACACCACTTGTTAAAACACTCCTCATCATTCTAAATGTATTCTATGATCCATAATGTGATAGAAGTAGAACATTAAATTATGACATTGAACAAAGAAAGAAACTTGAAAGGCCAGATAAACCAGCAACCACAACTTCTACATGCATTTGCCCGCAATCCAAAATATATTTCTCCTAGCTCCTGCTGCACCAAGATCACTTTATAGAAAACATGGTCATCTTGTGAAGATCCTTCTATGCTCTCATATGGCATCATTTTTATTTTGGAAGAAATGCTCTGAGAACCAGACAGTTCAAAGGGTATGCAAGCAAGACTTAACATACTCCAACATTAAAACACCTGACACTGCGAGAGGGATTGATTCTGTTCAAAAATCAATGTCTTGGATGTAAGATTCCTGAGATTTACAGCATTTCAGAATATCTTGGCCAAAAATTAATTATACACCAAAAAACTCCACTGCAGGAGGAATTCAGTTTGCCACCAAAATTGTATCTTAAATAGAATACTTCTGAGATGTGTTTACCTTCTACAGTTTTCCAGGAAGCTTCAGCATTGAAAGAAGACACTAGTTTCTGTACATCTCATAGCCGTACAAAGGCTTTGGGAAGTTAAAAAGCATCAAATCCGCTCCAGAAACACTTCAAGCCTTTGTTTGTAAGGATGATAAGAATTACTATATCAGGGTTTTCTAAACATTTTCACAAAATCACAGCTGCTTTAAGCTAATTCATTGTTTTGCCTTCATATAAGTATTATCTATTATTCGCTGAAAATAAGAATTTTAGTAAAAATAACATTCCGTGTCAACCGTACCCAAAATTTTCAGTTCCCTTCTCAATATGACAGAAAAGCATCTTGCACAGTAATTTTCTCAATAATTCAGGTATGGCCATATCTAACAGGATTCAATACTGTGGAATCGTGGACACACTTGGCCACAAATTAAAAAACCATTAGCGGAACTCCACTGTAAAAAACCAGCAGGCAACATAATAGAAATAATCCAGGCCTCTGTTTTCAGATTAGTCAAGAGTCAAAATATTAGGGTTTCTTTAGCCTTTTCTCAAAATCACAGCTATTTTTAGTCCTTCCATCGCTCTTCCTCTAAACTCATGTCTATTTGGCACCAGTAAAACTCGCTGCTCTAAGAGAAGATTCCGAGAACTTCTGGGAAGTGAATTATCCCTTCTCAATCCAAAAAACATGTCCTGCCATGTTTTCACCAATAACTTGGCTGTGGCCATAAAGGTCCCTGGTTTCATATAGATCACGGCCAAGTCATACTCCAATCTGGGGTGTGTAACCAAACACACAAGAAGATTTCTTTCCATCTATTTTGCGTCTTATCTACCACACAGTTTCATCCAGATTTCCAAACACAATACATCGAAAAATCAGCGCGGTTTTTACAAAATTTTCTTTCAAAAACAGAAAATCCTGACATGCAGTTTTAAATAAACTTTTTCATTCACAAATAGAAAAGTCTACCATGCACTTTTATTAAGAAATTTCATTTCACAATTCCTCTACAAATACAAAAGCCTACCACACAGTTTCGTCCAATTATTCATTGACAAATACTATATTGATCGTTCCTACTTTTTCAACCCTAAGTTTCGACATCGTGACCTAGACCTTGCCCGGCTACAGACTATATTTGCAAAACAGTGCTCAATAAACAAACCCCTACTTTCAAAAGACTAAGCAATTTTACCAAACAAAAACAACCACCAAATTTCTACAGCTAATAATCAAAACGAAACTGCCAATAATTGAAACAGATTTATGTCAGCACGCGGCAAACATATTTTTACAGCAAACTGCGAGAAACAATCTCATTAAGACAGGATAATCCAGCCTTCCACGACTGATACCCTCAAACACAACGAGATTAACTACGATCTTTCAAATTTGTTGCTTTGAAGTCAAAATTCATCGTAGTATCTATAAAATCAACAATTAACTACTACAAAACAACAAAAGGCAATTCCGAAAAGAAAACAAATGCATATTCATCAACTGACCTTAATGTAATAAGCTTTCTTGATCTCTGCCTCAGATGCCGTTGGACTGACTCCCAACACATCATAGTACTCAGACTCCTTCACCATTTCACCAAATTATCGACAGATCAGTAGACAAATTCACCAGATTCAGCAGATCAATTAACCTCCCACTAATTGACGGTGACGGCCAAATATACAGAGCGCGACAATACTGAGGGCTTCTCCTCGTTTGGTGCAAATGAAGAGGAGAAAAAGAAGAAAACTTTGCGCTTCGTATTCATTTTCTACTACTGAAACGCTGAACTCTACGGATGACACGTGTTCAACGCCACATACGTATGGCCTGCCGCCTACGTAGGAATGACGAGATACGTAGTAATACGAATACATTCGTGAGTACTTGTTCTTTTCGAAGGTTCGTTGCTTTGACGGGAGGTTAGCGCGTATTTGAACATACATTTATTTATAGGTTGACATGTATTAAATGGAAATTTATTGAATGGGGGATAATAGGGCATTGGTCCGAAGCTGAACGGCTATCCACTAACGCGTAGAAGCCGCGGTTTGGTCGTGGAAAATACACGGTCCACCGTGTAAATTGCTCTTTGGGTCCCTCAACGTGGGAAGGACGGACTTTCTATATGGAATAGTTTAATCTTTTGGGCGAGCATGATAGAAAAGACTACTTAATAGTAGCAATTTAAGGAGAGGCTAGATTTTGTTTGTTTTGTTTGGACAAGTCACGGTCCTATCATTTTAGATGTGAGACAAATAAATAAATTGATCATAAGGAAGGGTGGGAGAAAAGAACTTGTTTTTTCTTAATAAAGGGGAGAAGGGGGTGGAAAAGTGAATGATAGTAGACTTCTGGCTTGACAAATCGGAATTGGGACCCACCATCTTAGATGTGAGACGAGTAGATAGATTGTCCTAAGGAGGAATGGAAGGAAAGAACTTGTCTTTTATGCAATAAGGGGTGGTGGAAATCGAATGGCACTTCATCTATGAGTATGCAATATATGAGGATATTAATATGAGGACAATTTGAAGGCGAGCGCTCTAAATGGCTATTTTAGGAGGCAAGACTTCATAAAATAATGGTCTTCTTGATCAAGATTCACAACAAAAGAGCTAACAATGAAAAGAACTTGAAAATTGGTAACAATGTTGCTCTTGGTCCCATAGATTGGTGATCTCACTAATGTCATTAAAACTCTCGTTATTCATTTATTTTTATTTCGTTTTATGTTCAAATAAATGTTGTAATTTGATATAAAAATAGGATTCATTCCTTTTTTATTCATTCTCTATAGGAATGATTGAACAATTACTTATATTTTGTATTTATGTGTGATCCATACATATGTATATATTGATCTTTAAATAGTCTATATTTATCATGATCATGTCTATTTATCTAATCTAGAGTCAAGCTAGCAATTAGGGATTGTTCTTACAAGTGCAAATTTACCCCGCCTAAAATCAAATCTTTAAGATTCAAATTTCTATTTATAGTGTCATAAATTGCATCCCCTTACAATTTCACTCCTTTTTGGGCCCTTGCTTTAGTGTACTTTCTAATAACTTAGTTTAAGCCTATTTTTGGCCCTCTCACGTCCAAATTATTTTCACATGCCAAATTTGTGACAAGAGATTTGGTTTTTGAAACTTGTTGAAATTATTTGATGCGGCATCGATCTTATCGGAGTCATTGGAGTAGGGCTCTCAAATTGGCTCACTTGAAGCTAGTAATTATGAAGCGCTACACATAGTTGAGTGAAAGAGGAAATTTCAGAAAGCAAAATCTTATCTCTCATGTATTTTGGTAAGTTGGCAATGAAAATATGTTGCACGTCAATATCAAGTACGGGATAAGAGATTTGAGCATGCAAATGCTTCAATCTACCAATGAAATCAGTCACTTTTTCTCTAACACCTTGTTTACAATGCATTAGATCGCTTAAAGAAATCTTAGGACCAATGTTATTTTGAAATTGTTGGATGAATACATTAGCAAGTTTTTGGGAAGAATCGATAGACTAGGGAGGTAGATAATAATACCATTGCAAGGCATTATCTCGAAAGGTTCTAGTAAAAATTTTAGTCGTGAACCTATGATTGTGAGAGAAAACATTTCTACAGTGGTGAAAATGTGGTGAACCAACCTAATGATACATGGCTCACCAAATTATCATTCTGTACATTAGGGAAAATATCCCCCCAAAGGCTCACCCTGAAACAAATTAGATTAGCACAACCCAAAAAGGATGAAGGGGTGCTAATGCAAGATCCAAGTGAGAGTAAGAATTGGGGTTCACTTTCCCTTTATGAGTTAATGAAAATGTAATGTGAATGTGTGTGAGAGATAGAATGTGTGAAAGGAAATTGATACTATGATAAAGTAAATGAAAACCAGCAAGAGAGGATATCATATCTGATGTATAAAGTAAGTACAATGAGAAAATAACAAGAGGGAACTTACTTTGAAAACATGAAGAGGCTAATGCTCCTTCAGATCTGATTTTGGTCGCCGAAAAGTTTTTAGAATCAGGTAAGGTTCTGGATCTGGAACTCTGTCACCTAAAACTTTTGTCTATGAAAATCCCAGACCCAGAGGATAAGGCCAAAAATGGCGACCTTGGCCTGGACAAGGGTGAAGTTTTTGGCCTTGTCCTTTTGACTCCAAAACTGATGAAATATGGAGGGGACCTATAACTAGTTCTAATACTTCTGAATCTAGATCTGAAATTTCACAACATGTTCCTACACACAGAGAAAAGGGGGAAAACATTGTGGAAAGGGGCTTGCCTTGATCAAGCCCCTGTATAGGAATCAGCCTTGAAGGAGAATTGAAACTGCATAAGGAAAGTATTGTAAACAAGATAAATGTAAGTATTCACCTTGCATGAAAAACCCTCGTGGATGGATGTTAGGATCTAATAAACCCACGAAGATGCTTGTATGTGTGTTTGAGATATAGAATCAAGGATGTCTTCACAAATGCAATGGATCTACACTTGCCAATCCTAAATCTTGAATGAACGTATGCTTGTGGATCTTCTTGCTAGCTTGATAATTCTTCTACTAGGCCATCATGGGAGAGAAACTGGCATCAATTGAAGAAGATTGTATTTTCTTGAATGGATCTTGAATAAATGGAGACTTGGAGATCTTCAATTGGGTGCTTGCCTTCAAATCATGAATCCAAATCCTTAATTACACAAATTGAAATCTTGCTTGCACTTAAAATCACCAAATATCTTACATGTAATATTGCACATAATAGTAATATATAATAAGGGATGTCAAAATGAGAGGCCTTAATATCCTTTTATACTCATTTTGGGATTCAATGTTGTTAGGTCGACCACAAATAAAGATTTAGAAGAAACACTCATGCATTGGGCCCGAAGCTCACCAAAGCACATAGCTCTAGGACAAGGATGCAAATGAAGGCCTTGTCCAGGCGGTGATTTGAAGATAGCTCGGGCCTAGGGAAGTGTGATATGTTTTGGGGGAAGAAAATAAATGAAGGGAGGATCAAGCATACAGGACATCCAGACCTAGATATCATCAAAATGGGGCCTAAAAGGTCTTAGAGCCTCCACTTATGGGTGCTAAATTTTAAGGATGGTACATTTAGCCCCCACTTTAGCTGGAGTATGAGACAAACTCATGCTCACGGTAAAGTAGATCAAATGCATAGGATGATCTCATTAAGGTCAAGGAGACAAAGAAACATCAAGCCCCCAAGTGACTTAGGTCCTCATCAAATCCAAAACCAAGGCAAGAGAAACACCACTCAAAGGAGAGAAAAAGAGAGAGAGAAGAGTGTGATTACCTAACCTAGTAAAATTATTTATCTCACTATGAAACACACAAGAAAAATGCCATAAAATATGGCATTGGAAGTTCTATCATTTGTGGGATCCTAGTTCAATCCATCAAGGATCTGTCCTTAAGGAAGTGTATCCAATAAGGGATCCGACAAAGAATGATATGTCCTAAGGGAAAGGTAAGCTTCCTTAGGGATTGAAAAGAGAGGGAGGATCTATCCTTAAGGAAAATATATCCATTAAGCAATCCAAAAAGGTGATATGTTCTAAGGGAAGGTAAGCTTCCTTAGGGATCGAAAAGAAAAGAAGGATCTATCCTTAAGGAAAGTGTATACATTAAGGGATCCAAAAGCGACCAGTTAAAGGACCAAATATAAAGTAGCATTGAATGTGTGTGTGTGTGTGTGTGTGTGTGTGTGTGTGTGTGTGTGTGTGTGTGTGTGTGTGTGTGTGTGTGTGTGTGTGTGTGTGTGTGTGTGTGTGTGTGTGTGTGTGTAAAATGTGAAACATAGAACGGAGTGTATGCCCCCACATTAAAGCTATTGCAAATTCCTTAATGAGAGAAATGGCTTTAACTGAGCGTACATGCATCCACAAGAAATGCTTACACTGTGAAATGCCCCCAAGAAAGAACAAATCAAGGTAAATGAGCACGTTACAAAAGAGACCATGGAAGGGATCTACCTGTAATCACCCAAAAATGGTCTAGCAAACCCATGGCCCCCTTTTCTCAAATATTCAGTCTTAATAAATCCTAAATCTAAGACATTACTGCTAGACTCCAAATTATTGAGCATTTAATCAAACTTGCTTACATAATTTTAATCCTAACTTGTTGAATCAAATCATCAATCATCAAAGCCTAAACTCAAAAAGCATAAAACATTGGAATAAAATCAAAAATTCCTAAGTTCAAAAAAGTGAACCCATTCACACATGGGTGTGCACTCAAAAATCAAATAAAACAAATAAAAGGGAGGAAAATACTAATTTTGTCTTATTCTCCTCATAAGTTGGCCAATCAAAATCACTTTATCATCTCACATGGATTGAGGGGAATTGCATCTCCACCATTGATCAAATTCTTTTGCCTCTTAATCTCAACCACTCATTCTTTGGAATCTCTTATAAAAGGGATAGCTCCCTTGCTCATTCATAAGAAGAAGATTTGGAGTATAGTTATAATGCTATTTTCATCTTAGAATTCATATTGCATTCATACTTTAATTACTCTCATGCTAGTTTCTTACATTTTAGCATTGTTTAGCTTCATTTCTTAGCTTAATGACATCCTAGTTCTCATCTCATAGCTTAATTTAGATACATTATTCTTCTCATTTCTAGTTCAAGTCTTGCATTCTAGTTTCATTTATCATAGTTGCTATGCATTTCATTTGATAGTCTATGCATTCTCATTTTCAAACCTTCAAGAGTAAGGCATGCAAGTCTGTGCATCTTGCTCCACATTGCATTGAATCTTTCATTTTGGAGTAGTCAAGTCACTGATTTCTCTATGTCTAATACGATGGACAAACATGAGAATCACACTCGCTTCAACTAGGAAGCAATAAGTCAATTTCTAAGGGGTTTTATCATGTTTTGAATCTTATGTTTCTACTACCCCTTTTGGATGTAATAGTTTATTGAAGTGTTTGGTTGCAGATTATAATCTTACATTTTACCACACATTTTTGGTGCCCACTGTGGGGCAAAAAGTTGTTTTTTGCTCCATTTTTATGATTTCTTGCATATTTTTGACAAAACTGTGATTTTTGTCGTATTGTTCTCTATTCTCTGTCGTACAGAAAATTGCAGATTGTTACTTTATCATATGAGGATAGGTATATTGTTGTATGAACTTTTATAAACTATCTTTTTTCGTATCAGAGCATTAGATTTGTCGTATGAGCTTTAGTGAGATTCTGTTTTGTCGTATGACAGCTGTTGTATTGTCATACAGGATTTGATACAGTCTGTATTATGTACTTTGTTGTTTCAAAACAACAAGCATTTTTAGGGTTTCTCTTGAGCTAATTTTTGCTTTCTAATCTTTGGCATATCCTTGTTGGTCTCCATGCTATCTTTTTTTGCAGCCTAACTAGTTTTTGCAAAACGTTTTTGAGGAAGATTCACTTGCCAAAGCTACATTTGCACATTATTTTGATATAACTACTAAAGGTTTGTGCTTGTAGGACGCTTGTCAAAGAAAGTGTGAAATTACTAATGGTTGTGTTTGCAGGTTGCCTTGAAATCACATCAACTAAATGATCGTGCTTGTTAGCATTTTCTTTTGATTCATAGGCACGTAGATTAATTAGAGGGATCTTTTTGTTTGGTTTGAAGTAAGTGTTAGGGGAGTATGGTCTCTTTCCTTTGGGAAGATCAAAAACCTGGACTCACTTGCTTTGTACTAAGCAATTAAATCTATGGGAAAGAACTTAAAGCGTGTCTTGTGTGTGTGTGGAGAAAATGATGTTGGATAGGAGAGTATGCTCTTTTCTCTTGAGGGAAAATCAGAAATCTAGACTCCTTTTTGTCGCCAATCCATTTACTTTTCAATTTAAACCTTTAGAGGGCCTATCAAGGGAGTAATCTCCTAGGAACGACCTAAGTGGGGAACAAGCAGACCTGGCTACTTCCACCCCACTATAATCAAATGCTTCCTTCAATCCAAAGAGAGGGAAGACATGCCTATTTTGTTAGTAATAACTGAGAGGGGGGTGAATCAATGGCCTCAAAAATTAATCCTTAAATCAACCCTTAAAATGTATAACCATAAATTATGCCTCTAGTTATCTTCTGTCCTACAAGATGAATGCCTTGAAATACTTATATCAATTTACTACTTGTCGGATTGCTTTGTAAATATCTCTTCTGTATGATTACCGATAAGCAGTCAACTATTTACCGAAACACAGTAAATATGCAGAGTATACTAATAAATCCATAATTGCATATGTGAAATGTAAAATGGTAAAGTAATAAAATATTAACACATAACACATGGATTTTTAACGTGGAAATCTTGTTAAGAGAAAAAACACTAGGACCGGTATCCCAAATTTTCACTCTTCTGAAGTGAGCCCTGTTAGAAGCCAACCCTGTTAAAGGTTACAAACACACTGTTAGGTGTGACCTTGTTAGAGGATTTAAAAGATATTTTGTCACCTAGTATCTGTCATCTAATGCTACCATCCTTGATCAAACACTCACTTGGCCTGTCAATAGGTATCGGTCATATCCAATGCTACTTTCATGATCAAACTTTTTGATACTCCTTGGGATGTATCTCAATTGTAGAAGACTTTTAAGTCCTGCTCGGTTAAGAGACTTGATGCTTCAATGGTTAAACTGAAACATTAATGATATGTTCATATATACAATTGCGGATTTTCAGATCTATTGTAAGTGCATTACCTCTCTGATCAATATAATCAATTCTATACCTTGCTCCACATTGTTATGCTATGTGATGTTGTCTCACTGTTCGTCGGTATCTGCAGAATCTAGCTCTTTCTTTAGCTTGTTGATCAGGACTAAATGAAGACTTTCTTCTTCTTCAAATTTTCTTTAGCACCTTTCCTCTTCTCTTTTTCACCCCACACACCCATTCATAATGAATTGGGTTTGTCTCTTTATAGACATGGTTTACCTTGTCTTGGCTTTCTTGATTCTTGGCGTGATCCACAATTCTTGCCAATAAGATTTAAAGCAAACTCCAGTTTTATCTCAAAGAGATCTTCTTGCCAACTGGACAAATCAACTTTAAATCAATTACTTATCCTCGGCTTTAGCTGGTCGATTAAAACAATGATAAGTATCTGTTAAGTCTATTTATAGCTCTTGACAGCTAAGCATTTTGTCATTTTCTGAACTCTCTGTTCTATCGTTCAATACTTCAGTTAGTCATCGGTGACAACTGACTATACCGTCGGTGTTACTTCAATTGTCATTAGGATCTCTGTCCTTGTCTTTTCCATCGGGCAACACTATAATTCTGTCTGTCGGGTTACACTGTGTTTTGCTCGTCAGGCAACACTGTGACTTAGCTCGTCGATAATGTTGTGTATTTACTCGTCAAGTAACACTGTGACTTTGATCTTTAACTTTAACTGTCGGTGTGCACTCCGTCGGTGTATAAAGTCACTTAGTGAATACTTGACTTATATGTATTACTGATAGCATAGCCTTGATTCATCAGTTCTTTGAAGTCTTTGGCAGTATTTCCATGACCATACAGATTATATCAAGTTGACATCAATGACAATACAATACATTAACTGATTTAATGCCTTGCATGATCATCAAATTAATATATTCAAACATTCAATCAGTTACATGTCACCAATCTCTCCCTTTGGCATTGATGGCAACATACTACATTATCATACTATACTATTACTAATACAATATGAAATATACAGTTTCATCAAGCTTTCCTAATGTAACTATTACAAATGTCTGGCTATCAGTAAGCTCAAATAGCTTAGTTTTGATTCTTGCAGCTTTATGTTTGTCTTCAATCCCTTCACTGGATAGATGTAGAAGCTTTCTTTCTCTGATGTCATGTGTTCTCCTTTTGTGTCAAACTCTCTCCCTTTCACTGTTCTCCTTCCTTTTATGTCTGGTGTCAGCAATTCTCTTCCTTTGTATGTACTCTCCCTTACTTGTTCCATCTCTCCCTCTGGATAATTGTGATGGATATAATCTCTCCTTTTATCAGTATGATAATGAGATATTTCTCTCCCTTTGACAACAATGCCAAACAAACATCTTTTCAAACAAATATTTGACAGAAATTTCAAACTGATCCTTTCTATCCATAATATACTCCTTGAATTTCCCAATCCATTGGTAATAACTCTAGTGCTCAGAGTAGATAAATACCTTGTTGTGCATAGTTTTATCTTTGAAATTCATCTCTCTGCTTGCATCAACATGAATGATATTCTGATAATATGTAGGCTGATGCATCCTTCTAGTCATTTACTGACCAGTAGACAAGGGTCTAACCCCTAGTCTCTTTCTCAAGTACTCAAATGTATCCTTGGGCAGTGGCTTGGTGAAGATATCAACCAATTGTTCCTTTGATTGCACATACTCAAGTACCACCTCCTTTCCTTGAACTTGTTCTCTTAAATAATGATACTTGATGGCAATATGCTTTGTTTTAGCATGCATGACTAGATTCTTGGAAATGTTTATTGCACTTATATTATCACAGTAGATAATTACTGGTTCAAAAGTTTTCATATGCATACCTTCCAGTAACTATTTGATCCATGCAAAATTTGAACAGTTTGCAGCAACAACAACATACTATGCTTTTGTAGTACACTGAGAAATGCATCCTTGCTTCTTGTTGATCCATGTGACAAGTCTGTCACCCATAAAGAATGCTCCTCTAGTTGTGCTCTTTCGGTCATCAATATTTCTAGCCCAATTAGCATCGGTAAAGACCTTAAGTTCAAATTTGCCTTCTCTTCTATACCATAAGCCATAGTCCTCGATATTCTTCAGATATCTTAGAATTCTTTTCATAACAATCATATGTGATTCCTTGGGATTAGCAGAAAATATTGCAACTATTCCTACTACATGTGCAATAACTGGTCTAGTATGTACAACATACATGAGTTTTCCAATCATTGATCTGTACAAAGTCTAATTTACCTCTGATGACTTGTCCTCCTTTGTCAGCTTACATCCAGTTGCCATCAGTGTTCCAACTGGTTTGGACTCTTCCATCTTGAATATTTTCAGTACTTCTTTGATGTATTTGGACTGTGTAATGAAAATACCTTCATTTTGTTGCATGATCTATAGACCAAGAAAGAACTTGATCTCTCCAAACATAGATATCTCAAACTCTTTGCTCATTTCATTTGAAAATGATTTGCATAGCATGTCATTGCCTCCAAATATGATGTCATCAACAAATATCCCAGCAATCAAAATGTTAGCATGAGTATCTTCCTTCAAATAAATATTATTATTTTCACTAGTCCTTACAAATCCAATACTTATAAGATAGGAATGAAGTCTTTCATACCAGGCTCGGGTGCTTGTTTCAATCCATACAAGGATTTGTGAAGTTTACATACCATGTCCCTCTTGTCTGGATCAACAAACCCCTATGGTTGTTCAATGTATACTCCTTCAAGTGTTCCATTTAGGAATGCAGACTTGAAATCCATTTGATATACCTTGAATCCTTTACATGCAACATAAGCAAGTAGTATTCTCACTCCTTCTAGCCTAGCAACGGGTGCAAAGGTTTCTCCATAGTCAATCCCTTTTTCTTTTGCATACTCCTTGCATACTAGTCTTGCTTTGTTTCTGGTGACTTCTCCATTCTTATTCAGTTTATTCCTGAATATCCATTTTGTACCGATGAAATTCTTGCCATTTGGTCTCGGTACAAGTGTCCATGTCTTTTTTTCTCAATCTACTAAATCTCTTCATTCATTGCACTTATCCATTCATCATTATCTAGTGCAGCATTGATAGATTTTGGCTCATAATCACAAATAAGACATCTTGTATTTAGAGACTTACTTCTAGTTCTCATACTAGCCTTCTTATCTCCAATGATCTAGTTATGTGGATGGTTCTTTCTGACATATCTGGCAAGTATAGGTTCATCTCTTTGTCTATCAGTTTGATCATCATTGTGTCCTTCATTTTGTTCTTCATCGCTTTGTGCATCATTTTGAGCAATATTCTGATCGTTGATATTTGCAGCCTGATGCTCGGGTGTAATGATCTATTGCTCGGGAGCTCTACATTGTTGGTTGAGTAGATTGTCAGGTTCTTCATTGTAATTAAACCTATTATAGTCCTTGGGTTCTTTTGTGCTTTCCTTTTCATTCTTCTCTGCAAATTCATCTATCTTTACATTTGCACTTTCAACAATTTTGTTAGAGGCTTTATTTAGACATTTATAAGCCTTTCTCTTGGTGGAGTACCCTAGAAATATTCCTTCATCACTCTTGGATTCAAGTTTTCCATTTCTATCATCCTTTAAGATATAACATTGACTACCAAAAATTTTGAAATAACTAACATTGGGTGTATATCCATACCATAGATCATTGGGTGTCTTCTTGGTGTCTTTCTTCAATTGTACTATGTTCAATGTGTAAACAGCAGTACTGAAAGCTTCTCTCCAGAATATTTGGGTGATGTCTTTCTCTATCATCAATGTCCTTGCACAATCAACTATGGATCTATTCCTTCTTTCAACAATTCCATTTTGCTGTGGTGTTCTTGGTGCAAAGACCTGTCTTTTGATTCCATGCTCATTACAAAAGTTAGTGAATTCATCTGAAATAAATTCCCCTCCTCTATCTGATCTTAAGCATTTTAATTCTTTACCACTTTGTTTCTCAACCATTTCCTTGTACCATTTAAACATCTTAAATGCTTCTGATTTATCTTTTAGAAATATGAATGTCATCATTCTAGAGTAATCATCAACAAAGAGAATAAAATATCTATCTCCATAATAACTCTTTATTCTCATAGGTCCACATAGGTTAGTATGGACTAATTCTAGAATGGCATCAGATGTATGGGTTTTTCTTTTGAAACTATACTTTGTCATCTTACCTTTTTGACAATTCTTACACGTGATGTTGTCGGGCTTAACAATCATTGGTAAACCTCTTACATTTCTCTTTTTGCTAATCTTTATCATGTTGTCAAAGTTCACATGACACATTATTTTGTGCCACAACCATATGTCTTTGTTTGTAGCAATTAAACAAGTGGCGTCAGTATCATTCAGATAGAATAAGTTACCTTTTGTCTGCTCACCAGTGCCAATCAGATTTCCTGATTTATTGAAGATCTTTGCCTTCTTATTTTCAAATGCTACTTTGTGACCTGAATTATTCAACTGAGAAACACTTAATAGATTATAATTCAATCCATTTACCCAATAAACATTTTCACATTTTATCTGGGTACTCAACATTATGGTTCCTCTACCTTCAACTGGACAAGGTGTGTCATTACCCATTCTTACTGAACCACCTTTATAGTATTCAAAGTCTCAAACTTTTGCTTTTCACCGGTCATATGGTGAGTGTAGCCACTATCTATGATCCAGACATCACTTTTACTAACTTTAGATATGAGTGCAGTTTATACATACCATTCTTCATCATCATCTGAATCATCTTTTACTGCTACAAACACCATCTCGATGTCTTCCTCAAATTCGATGTCAGTGTCATCATCTTTGCATTTTGTTAGGTAATTGGCCTTCTTTCCTTTGTCCTTGTAGTCTTGGGTATCTCTTCTTTCTGATTGTCGGTAGCTTCTGTAATCACCTCTGTCAGACTTCTTTTCAAATGATCTGTCATTACTTCTGTCATCTTTTCTTCTATTAGGACATCTTGTAGCAAAGTTTCCAATCTCTTTACAATTAAAATAAACAAGTGGTAATTTACCTTTGTATTTTCCTTTGCCTCTCTGCATTCTTCTAGCCATAAGTGCTTCAATTTTATCAAGATCTTCTTCTTCACTTTCACTATCACTATCTTTTCTCATAGTGTGTTTATGACTTGATTTACTTATTTTTAAAGAAGATTTGAATGCAGACTCCATGTTTGGTAAGACACTATCATCAAAATTGTTCATCTCAAATGAAATTAGTCTTCCAATCAAACTGTCTAGAGTAACAATATTATTTTCTACTGCTCTCATTTCTTGTATGGCAAATACTCTAATAACACAAGTAGGCAGTAAGGCTCTTAGAATTTTACTTACCATTGTATCTTCTTCTAGTATACCTCCAACTCCTCGGATAACATTGACTACCTCTTTAATTCTTGTGTTGTACTGTGTGATGTTTTCACCTTATTTCATTTTGAGATCATCCAACCTTCCTCTAAGGCTTTTTGCCTTGGCTCTCAAAACATTCTTGTCACCACCATTTACAAGCATCAATTTGTCCCACATCTACTTTGTAGTCTTGCAGGTTTTGACATCTTCAAAGTCAACATCAGAGAGTGAGGAAGCAAGCTCTATCATCATGCAATTACACTCGTGCTTCTCTCTCATTTGTTCAACTATTGGTGCTCATGTGGGCAACACATATTCAGTATCTAAGTATTGAGTAACATCATTTCCAATACCTGATGTAACATATGAAATGGATGTCACCAAAATGTAAGGTAAGAAAGTGGGGTCTTAATATATTTCTTACCTAGGATGTAGAGGGGGGATTGAAATAGAGATGTGCTTATTAAGAATGTATAATGTGTTAAGAAAGAATGGTTTGATTGATTATTGATTATCTTGAAATGTAATGTTTGAAATAGGAAATATGTTGATGTGTAAATTGTATTGAATTCCTTAACTTGAATTGAATTGTATTGCAATTGTGATTAGGGAGAAGATAAGATATTCCTCCTTTATTCCCAAATGCACAAACAGGAGATCCAAGTTGATCAACCCCCAAAGAAGGGATAATGCACAAATGAATCAACTATTTGGAAAGGAGAATAACAAGAGAGATACCTTAAATTCTATTGATTATATGTATAGAAATGATATATGAAAGTAATTGAAGGAATAAGAGAAATGCACTAACCTTGAAATATTGCAGATCAAAGAATGATGTTTTCTGAGGTCTGTAGACTGTTTCAAGAAAAACTGACAGTTGATTCTGAACCGGAACGCAGAGATGAACAAAACCCAGAAATATTTTTCCATTCTGATGTCGTCTTATGAAAAAGGTTGACCTTGACCCACAAATTTCAACCCTAACCCAATAATGTCGACCCTAACCTACACAGGTCCGACAGAAAATTTGTTTGCGCCATTCGAAAGAAAGCCGAAAAGGGTATCCAAATCTAGTCTCAAATCAACTATTCTGAAGTTGTACCTACAAGAAAAATGAGATTGTTTGTTGTGGGGGAGGGGTTTGCCTTGGTCAAACCCTGGTTTTGGAATTAACCTCAAATATATGTAATTGAAATTGTAGAAATGGACAAAGTAAATGCATAAATTCACCTTGCTTGAAAAAGTCCTT
>MU226871.1:927837-938137 GCA_018584345.1 Thuja plicata
ATGTCTTCAATCTCTTGCTTGTAGATCTCCAACACCAAGTCTTGAATGGGTTCTTGAATTTGGAATAGGCTTGGAAGAAGGTGGATGGAGAGATCACCAAAAAGGGCACTATGTAGCTTTAATCTTTTAATGGCCTCCAATGGATCTCCTTCATGAAAATGGATACCTGAATGAATGAATGCTTGCTTTAAATCTTGCTTGATTGCTTGTTTGAACTTCACTTGATAATGCTTGATCTCAATTAGGAATGCTTGATGCTTGATTAGAAGACTTCCTTTGCTTGATGATAGTTAGAGAAAATGAGAGAGAAAGCTTCCCTTTTATATGAAATTAAGGCACAATCTTCCAAGGAGGCCTACATAGGAGGATTAAATTCCCATTAAAGCATTTACCCCTAGGAGAGGACCTATATTAAATATAATTTAGGAATCAACGCTTCGGAACCCAAAACAGCCGACCTAGAAGCGGGAAAAACTTTTTGCAAAGGTCGACCTCCAAAAACTGTAAGACCCCGGGATCTGAACCCTGGGTCAAGGTTGAGGTTGAACTTGACCTAGGTTAGGGTTGAGGTTAATGTTGACCTAGGTCAGGGTCGAGGTTGACATAGACTTGAAAGGTCGACCCTAACCCTGAAGCCTAGAATCACCAGTCTGCAGTTCAGAATGCAGAAATCAGGCTAAACAGGAGTGGAAAGAGGGACATAATAGGGGAGAAGCCATGTCAAGATCAGGAACCCATTCAAGGTGCTTGTCATGACCCAAAACCACTTACTCGAAAGGCTAAACACGTCTACAATGGAAGTGCTTCCATTTTCTGACTTTACACCTGATAAGTGGAGTCTTATTCTGCTCTACCATGAAGCAAAATTGTCTTTGTTCAACTTGGGCACATCTCGTCTATTCATCTTGTGATCTTTTGTTTAGGTCTTGAAACCTTCCTTCTAAGCACACAAGCTCTGATACCAATTTTTAGTAATAACTGAGAGGGGGGTGAATTAGTGGCCTCAAAAATTAATCCTTAAATCAACCCTTAAAACTTATAAGCACAAATTATGCCTCTAGTTATCTTCGGTCCTACAAGATGAATGCCTTGAAATACTTATACCAATTTACTACTTGTTGGATTGCTTTGTAAATATCTCTTTTGTATGATTACTGATAAGAAGTCAACTATTTACCGAAACACAGTAAATATGCAGAGTATACCGATAAATCTAGAATTGCATATGTAAAATGTAAAATAGTAAAGTAATAAAACATTAACCCATAACACATGGATTTTTAACATGGAAACCTTGTTAAGGGAAAAACCACTGGGACCGGTACCCCAAATTTTTGCTCTTGTGAAGTGAGCCCTGTTAGAAGCCAACCCTGTTAAAGGTTACAAACACATTGTTAGGTGTGACCTTGTTAGAAGATTTAAAAGGTAGTTTGTCACATAGTATCTGGAATCTAATGCTACCATCCTTGATCAAACACTCACTTGGCCTGTCAATAGGTATCGGGCATATCCAATGTTACTTTCATGATCAAACTTTTTGATACTCCTTGGGATGTATCTCAATTGTAGAAGACTTTTAAGTCCTACTTGGTTAGGAGACTTGATGCTTCAATGGTTAAATTGAAACATTAATGATATGTCATATATACAACTCAATTGCAGATTTTCAGATCTATTGTAAGTGCATTACCTCTCTGATCAATATAATCAATTCTATACCTTGCTCCACACTGTTCTGCTCTGTGATGTTGTCTCACTATTCATCGGTGTCTGCAGAATCTAGCTCTTTCTTCAACTTGTTGATCAAGATTGAATGAAGACTTTCTTTTTCTTCAGATTTTCTTTAGCATCTTTCTTCTTCTCTTTTTCACCTCACACACCCATTCGTAATGAATTGGGTTTGTCTCTTTATAGACATGATTTACCTTTTCTTGGCTTTCTTGATTCTTGGCATGATCCACAATTCTTGCCAATAAGATTTAAAGCAAACTCTGGTTTTATCTCAAAGAGATCTTCTTTCCAACTGGACAAATCAGCTTTAAATCAATTACTTATCCTCTACTTTATCTGGTTGATTAAAACAATGATAAGTATCTGTTAAGTCTATTTATAGCTCTTGACAGCTAAGCATTTTGTCATTTTTTGAACTCTCTGTTCTGTTGGTCAATACTTCAGTTAGTCGTCGGTGATAACTAACTATACCGTTGGTGTTACTTCAGTTGTCATCAGGATCTCCATCCTTGTCTTTTCCGTCGGGCAACACTGTAATTTTGTCCGTCGGGTTACACTGTGTTTTGCTCATCGGGCAACACTTTGACTTAGCTCATCGATAATGCTGTGTATTTACTCGTTGGGTAACACTGTGACTTTTCTCTTTAACTCTGACTTTCGGTGTGCACTCTATCGGTGTATAAAGTCACTTAGTGTTCATACTTGACTTATATGCATTACTGATAGCATAGCCTTGATTCATCTATTCTTTGAAGTCTTTGGCAGTATTTCCATGACCATACAAATTATATCAAGTTGACATCAATGACAATACAATATATTAACTAATTTAATGCCTTGCATGATCATCAACTTAATATCTTCAAACATTCAATTAATTACATGTCATCATATTTCTATCTTCAACGCTTTCTCACTTGTAGGGTCTTTTTGCCCCAATCTTGCTAAGCAAGAGATAAATTTGATTGGGCACTTGTAGGGCCATTTTTGTTCTCAATCTTATTTACAAAACTACAAGGGAGATACATTCAACTTGTGTAGGGCCGAGAGGTCTCAATCTTGTGTGCAAGACTATACATTTTGGGTGCTTGTAGGGATATATGCCTTAATTTCACTTGTGAAACTACAGGGGATAGTCATGATAAGATGAACTTACTACACATCTTTAGATAAAGGCTACCCGATCTACCTCCTAAAGTATCATAATCTTTGTGCAAGGATTGATCCAAGTGGACTTTACCTGGATCACCCCAAGATTTTACACCCAACATATGTATTCCTAAGGACATTTGAAAGCATGAATGTGGCATGGGGGAGCTTATGAGATTCGAGCATTGAGTCTCTTTCCAAAACCCACAACGTGCCTAGTCTTGACAAAAGCCATTATCACTTTGTGTGAGGCGAAGGAATATCAAGTGTGGGCAAAGATTATGATACTAAGCCAAATTGACTATGGGGTAGAAAGTGTTTGGATCTTAACAATTTGTGTTTGATGTGCATGTACACCTTGAAACTTGACAATACCTTTGAAACATAAACACTTTGACAGTAGACGAAAGCAAAACATCAAGACTTTCACCTCAAACTTTAGGCGAAATTGTCCTAAAATTTCTTGTACCCAAGTGGCAAATTGTCCTAGAATCTTTTGTTGTATCTGACTATTACATTTTTTGTATGGAAACACATCCAGGGGTAGCAACTCGTATGAAGAATCGTATATTGTTGTTTGGGAACCCATGTATTGTCATATGAGACTTGAGTTGGAAATAGTCTAGCATTGAAATCTTTGTCCTTTGGTCACATCTTTATAACAACAACTATCATACCTTGTCATGGTCTTTTTAGCTCTCAAATATGGTGGTTATACTTGTCATTGTCTCTTTGTCCTAGCTTTTTTTTTGCAACTCTCTCAATCATATTGGCTCTTTTATTCTTGGTTCTTTATCAACTTTGTCATAAGTGTCGTCTCAGCAGGTATTCAGACCTCAAACGTATGATACCTTGCACAAGTTCAACAACCAAATCAACCTTTTCTTCATCAAACAAATCTTTAAGCTTTGACAATTGACTTGAAATATTGATCCTCTAGCAACGTTAGTCGCATATTGTTGTACATGGTCCAAATGAGAAGTCAAAAGGCTGATCTCGATTCTAAGGGAAAAGCTATAGACAACTTTACTCAAGACTTACCTTCTTGTCAGAAACCCAATATGGACCAAGAGATCTCACACAAGGAAACTCTAAATCCACAACCAACAATACCATTGTTCAATTCCTCAAACTTGGCTGCCCACAACACGTCAACTATGTCAGCCTGCGATTGGGGGTCTCAACATGGACATCAAAGTCAACATACTAGTGCTTCTTCTTCTATAGAAGAACCCACTTCCGAGGAGATTAGGAAGTGCCAACAAGACAAACATTTTCAAAAGATGATGCAAGCCATCATGCAATTAGACAAGGATAAGTATTTTATGCATCTAGCATCAACAGGTGTCAAGCTTCCACCTGATTTTGACATTGAGGGACTCATACAACAAGAGGAGGAGTCACCCATCACTATCCTTAACCAACAATTGCAAGATATGAGATGTGAGTTAAGGGAACTTAAGAAGGAAAAAGAACAACCTCCCGGTAAATACTCGTTGGAGTACATATGCCCATTCCCATTTGCCAAAACTTGCACATGCCACCTTTTCCTCCAATGGTTGAAATCCCTAAATACAATAAATACAATGGGGAAGGTGATCCTCAAGATCATGTGAGGGAATTTTGTGCCCTTAGCATAGAGTTTATGCATGAACAAGCATATTTAATGAGATTATTCCCCCGAAGTCTTAGTGGCCACACCCTGGAATGGTTCACAAAACTCACACCAGGCATACAAACGTTTGACAAACTGGTTCAAAAATTTATCCAACACCACTCTTAAAACATCTTGCACACAGTCACTATGCTCAACCTTTGTAACACCAAGTAGTATACAGGAAAGCCTTTTGTTAAGTTTCTCCAAAGATGGAGAAGGGTATTTGCAAGGTATCCTAGACAAATACCAGAGCCAGAAAATATCGACATCTTCATCAATAATATGGTTCCTAAAATGAACTATGCAATGCAAATGCAAAAAAATACCTCCTCCAGTGACTTGGTTGATAGCGCCATGAGAATCAAAGATGTCCTCATCAGAAAGGGGGACATTACTTTGAATAAGGACAACAAATCCAACAACAATAAGGACAAGGGAAAATACTAGAATAAGAACCACAACGTAGTTAATGATGGCGTTGTTGATTCACCCGAAATCAAATCTAATGAACTAGTATTCAACCTTACTACTAGCATACAGGGTGCTAGGCAAAGTTTAGTTGCTCCTAAAAATTCTAAAAGCACTGAAGATACACAGAAAGACAAGGCACCATGGATCCCTCGACCTAAATGAAATTTCACTCCTCTTGGAGAGCCCTTGGAGGACGCGCTAAAAATGTTGGTTTCCAATAAGATTATTACAATTCCTAATTCAAAACCATGGGAACCTGAGGTAAAACCCAGATGGTGGAATGATGACCACTATTGTGAATTTCATAAAAATAAAGAGCATTTGACAAATGACTGTATGAAATTGAAACATGTGATACAATATCTAATTGATAACAAAATCATCATGGTCGGTACTCACAACTCAAATGATGATCATAAAGCCTTCAAGCAACCATTATCATCTTATGAGAAAGGTGAATCATCACAAATTGAAGGAGCTGCTATAAATCATGCATATACCAACACTAACAATGTGATCCACATGCTCGAATCCTCGAACAAATTCGTCACTGTTATTGTTAACAAAAATAAGGAACCTGATTCTGCTAACGCGGTTACTAGAGGTCAAACCAAAGTCACCCTTAAGGGAGTGGAATCCACATCTAAACAAACAATGATACCAATAGAAAAACCATCATCATCTAAGCAAGTCGCTACAAGCTACAATTTGATTGATCAATTGCAATGAACTCCTGCTCATATTTCTATATTAGAATTGTTGAAACTGTCACCCTCACACAAGGAAGTCCTTGAAACTGCGCTTATTGAAACCAATGTTCCTAAAGACCTTGATGTCAGTTGATTTCAGACCATGGTTAATCATCTAACTACCCCTCACTACTTGTCTTTCTCAAAGGAAGACGAAAAAGCTCTTAGTCACCCGCACAATTAGCCTTTGCACATAGAGGCTTTGATTCACAAACACTGGGACAGGCATGTTTTGATAGATGGAGGCGCTGGGTTAAATATTTGTACCCTCAAGCTAGTTACATCATTGGGATTTTTTGAGCATACTATTTATCCTCAAAGAAAAATTACTATTAAAGCATATGACGAGGAAGAGCGATCTTCCAGAGGACTTATAGTACTCCCAATCAGGGTAAGTCCTGTTGAAAGAAATGTCACATGCCAAGTACTTGACTTGCCTAATGTATACAATATACTGCTAGGGAGACCCTGGATCCATGATATGCAGGGGGTTCCCTCCACATATCACCAATGTGTGAAATTTCCCTATAATGGAGTAGAAGTGACCATTCCAGCTGATAGCACTTACTCCTATAATACCTTAAAGCAAGCTGATATCATGGTTCCACACAATAAGGAGGCATTACAGAATTATGAAGCAGCTCAAAAGGAACTTATGAAAAACCTTGAGGCAAAACTTAAGATTCACAACACAAGCATGGGGAATATCAATTGACTTCTCTCCCTACCTCTCTCAGATCTTATGGCATGTCATCCTCATATTTCCCACCTTCGAATGGAAAAAAGTAGAAATACATGAGGCAACCGGAATGGTGAAGGCACGGGTATCTCTTTCAGAGGAAAATAAAGAAAAGGTTGTACTTTCCTAGTTATATAAAGATGAAGAGCAAACTAATGACATGACACATGTGGAGATCTTCCCAGATAAATATGGGAAAGGAAATCATATGATGAGACAAATGGGATATGCAAAGGACCCTTGGGTAATGATAAAGGCCTAGTGGAGCCTCTTCGTGCTAAATTTTGAGATCTCATATATAAAACTAGTGTAGGGTACCACAAAAACAAATTTCACTCTCCTCTTGAGAATAGTCATCCTAACAGCACTTGCACAAATACCTACGATATAGACATTGATAGTGGGGATGAAATCATTCCTCTCCCCTTTGAGCATATGATGAGTGTCGTCGCTGAGAATCTGACATACTAGGGAGAACCATATGTCCCCTCATTCTATAGAGCTTCCTTTGAACCAAACGAATCCAACACTACAAGTACTACAAAAGTACCAGCCCAAGGATCAGAAGATAGACACCCTAACTGGGGGCAACTTGTCTTCACCTCCCATGTCCTTGACTTACCACACTTTTCAAATGATGGAGTGCATGTTGTTGAGGAGGTCTCTCCTCGTGCCTCTAAAAAATTAGAAGATGATTCCACTCAACATGACGAGGATCGGCAAAATGAAGACAATAATTATCTAAGTGTCCCCAGGACTCTCTCTCATTTTTTAGAAGACAGAGATTGAGCTCCTATTTTATTTGATTATGATCCAGACAATACCCTATCAGAACAACATCCTAACGGGGGGGAAATTGTGGCTCCTACACATGTGTTAGATCTACCCCATTCAATTGAAATAGACTCTAATGAGTATGAATGGGACTCCTCTGATGCTACAATGGATATTGAAGTGGATGTGATTCACAAGTTCGTATCATATGTCTTACATGAAGATAGTGTTCACACCAATGAACCGCTGAGTGAACACCCCGAACCAGAACCCATTCCCATTCCCAATGATGACTCTGAAGAAGAAGATAGGCCACCTCCTCCATGCACCACAAACTAGAATTTTAGGAGAGAGCCTGAGAATGCTCTTGCATCAGCTACTCAGGATTGGGATACCGACAGAAGTTCTAGCCATGCCGACACATCAACAGCAATAGAAATGATCCTCACTACAACCATGATTTTAATAATGGACAATGGGCACAATGAGAGCATGAAATCGAAGAAAGTGATGACACTTGGGATCTTAGAGATCTTCAAGAACTAGACATGGATCCTCCACCACGTGTATTATCTAGGATAATTTAGGTTATTCCAATGAGTGTATTTTTAGAACGTATGACCGCTCAAGAAACAAAAGAAGGCACCAACACTAGGTAAAATAGATCGAATCCTCGGACTACCAACAATGACTCTGCTAGACGCACTAGGATGAATCATAGTATAGGCAACCCTTCAGAGAGTGCCATCACTGATCTCCTCCTACCCATTGAAGACCATGATTCAGATAACTCGGTGCTATCCTTGGAACCTATTGAGTCCTTACCTCTTATCCATCCTGAATTAATTGAGTGGAACCATGATGCATGCCTAGACCTCATTTCTGCTCCTAACGACTATACTTTGGCCTGCTACCTAAATGTTATTGAACCTCTCACCTCTTCCACCAGTTCAACAAACGTAAACATGACAGAGGAGGAAATCAATTTCCTCGGCCTAAAGAGAAAAGATAAAAACCAAAAAAAGGACTGATGGTGAAAACCACTTTGTGGCAGTGTCATATCCAAAATAGTAAAAACAAAAGGCATATCGGACGGTGAGAACCTTTCTAAGGCACTCGAGGATGGGGAACTTGATCTCCTCCCTAATCATCTTCAAGAAAGATCTTCAGCGCTGATAGAACTGACACAAGTAGTGAATCTGGGAACAACAGAGGCTCCTCAGCTCATCTGCCTAGTACAATCCATGTCTGAGCAAGAAAAACAAGAATTTATCCAATTCTTCACAAAAAAGAAAATCAACTTTGCTTGGTCTTATTCAGATATGGCTGGGTTGGACATAGATCTGATTATGAACCATTTATCAATTGCTCCAGGAGTCAAACCAGTCAAACAAAAGCTCTGAAAGATGCATCCTCATGTGGCATTATAAGTTAAATATGAATTGGAAAAACTGTTGAAAGCTGAATTCATTCGTGCTATAGCCTACGCAGATTGGATTTCTAACATCATCCCAGTGACTAAACATGACAAGTCAATTTGAGTTTGCACGGACTTCAGAGATCTGAACAAGGCTTGTCCCAAGGATGACTTCCCATTGCCTAATATCGATATGATTGTAGATCTCACAACTGGTTATGAAATGTGCTCGCTAATGGATGGCTTCTCCGGCTAGTATTAGATACAAATAGCCCCCAAAGATCAAGAGAAAACCACTTTTACCTGTGCATGGGGCACATTTTGTTGGAATGTCATGCCTTTTGGTCTCAAAAATGCTGGGGTGACCTATTAGCGAGCTAAGACCGCCATATTCCATGATATGATACATAAAAACATGGAGGATTATGTAGATGACACTCTGGCTAAATCAGCAAGAAGGGATACTCACCTGAAAGACTTAGAAAAGATTCTGGACAAAATGGAATAATTTAAGCTTAGGTTGAACCCTAAGAAGTGTGATTTTGGTGTAACCTCTAGAAAGCTGCTCGGATACATTGTTTCGGCCAAAGGAATTAAGGTTGACCCCAAAAAGGTAGAGGCAATAATCAGAATGCAACCTCCTCACAATATAAGTCAAGTTAGGACTCTACAAGGATGACTCCAATCCATCAGAAGATTTATATCCCAACTAGCAGATAAAGCACAACCTTTCACGAAAACATTGCATAAAGGAGTTACCTTCGGCTGGGATGAAGGGTGTGAAAATAAATTCCAACAAATCAAAGAGTATCTCACTAATCCACCTGTATTGATGGCGCCTATTCTAGGAAAGCCTCTCCTTCTATACATATCGGCCACAGACACATCCCTGGGAGCTTTGTTAGCACAACAAAATGAGACAGGAAAGGAAAGAGCTATATACTACATAAGAAGGAGCATGGTGTCTTACGAATATAACTACACTATCATTGAGTAATCTTGCCTTGTTGTAGTTTTTGCTTCTCAAAAACTAAGACACTATATGTTGGCACACTCTGTTAAGCTAATTGCCAAAATAGATCATCTCAAATACTTACTAAACAAAGCAACTCTCATAGGAAGGTTAGCTAAATGGGTTATGATCCTCAACGATTTTGATATCGAGTACATTGACAGATGTGTGCATAAATGTTGTCACACTTCTATGAATCATTCCATTCAAGGTTGCTCAAGAATGAGGCCTCAAATATCGATCCATAAATCTCTAGTCATGGATGTGTAAAAATGTAAAATGAAGGCCCTCAGATTGACCTAGTTGTGTCTATTGCAAATACACCATAAAATGAGAGATTCGAATGCATGAAAATGAGATCTAATCTATATGATTGCAATGCATAAAATGAAATTAATCTAAATGATAACAATGCATATTAATCTATGAAAGGAAATGCAAATGCAAGATTAATCTATGAAAATAAACATGAATCTAATCTACATGAGTAGCCATGAATGCAAGAAGAATGAGACAAGAAGAGAGAAGTTGCAATATCCAAGCTTGAATGCTCAAATGCTCCTCCAAAATTTCTCTCCAAACCTGCAACATAACAATACTA
>MU226871.1:947535-966936 GCA_018584345.1 Thuja plicata
TGATGAGTTTCATGAAAAATACCTCTTTGATGCTTCTATTGAGAAAGAGAAATTTTACCGCGCTGATTATAAATGTTACTACTACGAGCATTGCTCCTCTAAGATCAATTCTCAAGCTAAAAATAAATATTGCACTCTCAAGCAAGATCATGTTACTAATGAACCATTGTTTTGTAATGATTCCCTTCCATCCTCTACTTCTTCCAATACTCATACATCTCCTAAAGTTTCCACACCTTCCACAAATCCTTCATCCGACAATGCTTTTCATGCAGTTCCCTATAGTTATCCTCAAGGGCTACCTCTTAAAGATACTCAAGATAACCTTCACTTGGCTTCAAATACTTTCAATTATGCTAAACCTAAAGAGCCTAAGCCTTTATATGCTATAATTCCTACTTCAGCTAATCCTTCATCATCTATGCTCAAATGCTCCTCCAAAATTGCTCTCCAAACTTGCAACATAACAATACTAAAAATTCTAATATGAAAGTGAGAAGGAGAGGTCTCCTTTTAAAGGAAAGTGAACGATTGAGATTAAGAGGCAAAAATCAAAGGCTATGATTAAGAGGGGAAAACCCACCACTTAGAAAGATGTGAGGAAAAAGGGATTTTATTTACTTTTTCATTTAATTTATTTCCTTTTTCAACAAATAAAGTGCTTTAAGTGGGGATTTTTATTTATTTAATTCAAAGAGAGGTTTTCTTTCAATTAAATAAATTAGAAGAATTTTATTTAATTAAATGGGAGGAATTTAATTTAATTAAATAAGAGGAATTTAATTAAAAGGGAGATTAAATCTTTTAATTAAATAAGAGGAATTTTATTTAATTAAAAGGGAGATTAAATCTTTTAATTAAATAAAAATGATCAAACCTTAGGAAATATTGAAATAATTGAATTAATTATAATTTGATCAAGGAAATTGATTTGAATTGAAAATATTCCAAAGCATTTATTCAGAAATTTGATAAATTTATAAAATGATAAATGGGGCCCAAAGTCTAGGTGACCATTTTAGGGTGCATACAACAGAAAGGAAATTAAAGGACAAGTTATTTTTTATCACTTGGTTGATGCTCCTTTACATGACACACAACCTTGCTAATAGAATTTCCTGATGAAGCAATTTTGTATATTACAGAACACACCTGGACAATTTTCTTTGATGGATCCTTTACACAACAAGGAGCTAGTGCTGGAACCCTCTTTATCACACCACAAGGATACAAGATACTAAAGGCTTACAAGATGATGTTCCCCCACACTAACAACATCGAAGAATATGAAGCCTTGGCAAATGGTATAAAGATGGCTATCAAATGGAAAATCACTGAATTACATATCTATGGTCACTCACAACTGGTAATCAATAAGGTCAACAATCAATATCAGACAAGGGATGATAAATTTCTACCATATAAACGGATGGTTGACACTCTCAAGAAATATTTTGTATTTGTTACTTTCCAACAGATACCAGGAGAAGCAAACAAAGTAGCCAATGCTATGGTCACCTTGGCCTCCATGCTACAACTTGAAGAACATCACGCTCTCTATGACTTCCTGGTGGAAGAAATCCTCTTTCCCACCTATGATTCCCAAGAATCTCAAGTCATGTGCTCCCTAGTGGGTACTGACTCTTCCTGATACATTCATATCTACTCTTACCCCCAAAACCAAACTTTGCCAAATAACCTATCAAAAAATGAAAAAAGAAGCCTTATAAGGAATGCATCCCATTACTTGATTATGGATAGTGACTTGTATAGAAGAGGTCTTGATGGTACTCTCCTTAGGTGTCTAGAACATGATGAGTCCAAAGGCGCACTAGAGGAAGTCCACGAAGGTGTTTGTGGATCTCATTCGAATGGTCTTTCGTTAGCTAAGAAACTCCTCTGAGTAGGGCATTACTGGCCCTCTATGGAAAAAGATGCCATACATTTCGCTAAAACATGCAAAAAGTGCCAAACTCATGGTCATTTGATTCATTCTCCTACACGTGAGCTATTACCTTTTGTTACTCAATGGCCATTTCAACAATGGACCTTTGACCTGATCGGGCAAATCTATCCATCATCTTCAGGTGGACACAAATTCATCATAACAACCATGGAATACTTCACAAAATGTGTTGAAGAGGTCCCTTTGATCAAAGCTATGGGAAAACAAGTATCCATGTTTATCCTTAATTATATCATCTGCAGATACGATATCCCCTCATCTATTGTGACAGATAATGGGGGACAATTTAAAAACAAAGACATGGAAGAACTTTGTGACAAGTTCAAAATCATCCAACATTTTTATTCTACTTACTATCCTCAAGGGAATGGATAGGTTGAGGTCTCTAATAAGAACATATTGAAGATCTTACACCGAATAGTGAGCAAGACTAGAAAGGATTGGCATCTTCAACTCAATCCAACCTTATGGGCTTATCGAACAAGTATCAGAACACCTACAGGGCAACACCATTTTCTTTGGTATATGGTGCATAGGCTTTATTGCCCATTGAGGTAGAAATACCTTTACTCTGAGTCAACCTACATGGACTCATCATAGATGAAGAATATCAGATTTCCAGAATCCAAGAGCTAGAACTACTCAATGAGTGTAGAAAAGCAACATTTGACCATCTAAGGGTCTATCAGAAGAGAATGTCTTGAGGCTACAACAAAAAAGTGAGACCTAGAGAATTTCAGGTCGGAGACCTTATACTCAAAGAAAATCCTAAAAATCAACAACATCGTGAATAAAAGGGGAAGTTTGAACCCAATATGTTGGGTCCCTTTGTAATCACCACAACATTCAGCTCCGGGGCCTATCAACTATCAAATCCATAGGGGGATACCTTTACTGATCCCGTCAACACTCTCCACCTGAAGAAATTCTATTCTTGAGCATTCTCGCTGGTCAACAACATGTATATATATATATATGATCCTGAAAAAATATCAAAAAAGAAAAAATCTTAAAAGATAAAAAACATTTGGAAAATGTCCTAAAAAAATGACTGTCTTGGTGAAAACCTGACAAACAGGCGCCTCCATGAGTCAATAAAAAAAAAGTAAAAAGAGAAAAAATACAAAAAATTAAAAAATGGAAAAATACAAAAAAAATTGAAAATCAAGAAAAAGTGCCTTGGTGAAAACCTGGAAACAGGCACCATGGTAGCAAAAATAGAATCTCTACCAAGTGGTGAAAACCTAGCAACAGGCCTCACTTGTAAACTCAGCGCTCCATCTATCAACACATATCTTGGCTCATCTCATCTGTGGGATGATCTCCGTACTTCTCTGAGCAATCATATCAAGTTAGTCCTTGCTTCACTGATTGAAGCCATCTTTAGGTCTTGTATAGGCCTCCTGATTTTTGACATCCTGTTAGTCAACCTGTTTGGTCCTCACAATTGGTCTCCTTCTCTAGACAGTTTGCCACTAACACACTAGTGTTTTTAAACACTTTAATCAACAGTGTTTCTCAACACTCCCTTTTGGACAAAACCTATGTTCCTAAACACAACATCGGATAATACAATGCAATAACACACACGGTGGTGTTTCTCAACACCCGCCTCATCAACAAGTTAAACAGACTGAATGATTGTTGATAATTTTCTTGTATGTTGTCTATTATCAATGATTTCTTATGCTTTCTTTGATTTCTACTTGTTGGTGTAGTTCCAATGATCCTTATGTCAAGACAGTAGGGTGTATGTGGTGAGAGCTTCCGCATTCAAGTGAATAAGCCACACATCCCTTGATCCTACTCTCTTGCACCATAAGATGAGGTTGGTACTATCTCCTTGTCTGTTATTCTACTTGTTTCAACAACAATGCACTCATGGTTATCTTGGCCCTGAATGCCTCGATACTGGTGCACTATTGTTATATCAAAAACTAGAAACATTGTTCAGGTCATCTCGGTGCTTGTGCCTAGATGCTTACATCTATTTCTCACATCTATCTGATGAAGGGTTATATTCATATCTTTATAGCTCCTAAGATGCTGGTAAGGGTTGTACTAACTCCAGTGTCCCAAATGTCCAAATGATGAAAATATTGCGACTACAGAAATCGGTGACTTGAATCGTGTCATAGGTTGCATTTTTTTTAGGCTTGCATAATAGCATCATAACATGCTTCACCCAATCATCTAAAACACAGAGCTACCCCTATAACCAATTGATCTTTTAATCCTCTGCTGACACAATCAACTGCATTTCATCTCCTTCAGGTTACCTACTTGTGCACAAAGGTTAATGACAAATTTCAAGAGTGTAACGTACAGTTAGCACAAACAAAACATGCATAAGTTATGATTACCACCTATGATCTAAGATAGAGAAAGCATATAACATCAACAGACCATACAAACAATAAGATCATATAGCAACAAGAGATGTGAACAGAGATAAAGATGAGATAACATATTGAGCACCAGAAGGATCATCGTATATATATATATATCTCAAAATGTCTCGGTATACAAAAGGTGTGCTCTCATAAGTATCGAGCCAAAAATATGCACCCTCGGAGTAGATGAATCATATACAAACATCCAATGGATCTCAAAAATTAGAATGGGATAAGACGGAAGAGGGGTAATCAAGTCTCACTTCCTCCCTCGCCACCATCAAGTGGTGGGCGTGGAGGAGCATCTATCCTAGGTGGAGGGCTTGTTTCCTCATATTGAGCTAAAAAATTTGAGTATGATGACCCCTGTTGTGCCCTTGGGACTACTATCATATACGCTACAACATAATATGTTGCTCTACTAGTCTGAAAGGTCACCTGGCTCTGTAGCGATTGAATCCTCTCCTCGCACCCTGCAATCACTCGCTCATGCCCTGTGATCACTTGATCTCTCTCTGCAATCTAAGACTGAGCCACTGCTAGCTATGTTTGAGAGGCTCACAGTCGTGTCCTCAATGACCTAATCACATCCTGAGGTGTCTGTGGCTCTCTCTGGCCCTCCTCTCCATGAGTACCCTCCTTCTCTGCGGTCTCTCGTGCCTCTCGACACTGTTGAACTACCCTAACTACATCATCTAGCCCTAAGTCAGGCTGAACATCTGGCATCTCCTCCTCAGAAGCCTATGTAGATGGCGCCTGTCCTCCAATGGCTCCTAGGGTACCCATCTCCCTGCGATCTCTTTGTCATCTTGAAACTCTACTCGTGCTAGGACCAACTCCTACTCCTACTCTCGGCTGAATAGGAGTCCTCTACGGTGCTCTCTATGGTGTCCTTTATGGAATGATTGGTGGGTCAACCACTGGTGCCTGCGCTGGGCCATCATCCTCAATCCTAGCCACTCTCTCTGCTGGATTTGTAAACCTAGGGAAAGGATACCTAGAAAAATGGTCTCGGTACTCTAGAGTAACTCCTGCATCTGCTACTCTTGTCTGATAATCCCACACTGGTCGGGTAAGCCCAATGATCTCTTAGGTACATAATGCCAAAGACAACTTGCATAACAGAAATTTCAAATGCTCAGTTTACATTCTACAAAAATCTGAGATACCTATGTAGAAATAAGAACAAAGAGTAAAGAAATACACAAGATGAAATCTTACTTGCGAGACCAGCCTCTGTGCTCCTCGTCCAGAAATTGAGCATAGTCAGTGAACTCCATGGAAATACTCTGGATATGACCATACTGCTGCAATACCCGAGATAGTGCAAATCTCTCTATCACCAAGGATGTCTTTCCCAGCAAGGGGCAAGAAACAAAGAACTCCCTATGAACTGTCCTTCACTCATCCCAGGCCTCTACCTGCAAGTAAGGTCTCCATGTAACCAGGCTCAAGTCATCCAGCTAATGCCTCTAATAATATATCTTTCCCAGGAAGGGTTGTGTAATAAAACCTGAATATCTATACACATAAGGTTGTCCACCATGCCAGGTATCCATTGTGACTAGTCTGTAAACTAAGAGGTTCTCCCAAGCCCAAATCAGCAAGACCACAACTCCTACATCCATCCCTCACATAACCCTATATGTAGTCTCATACATCTCATGATACATCTGTGCCAGAAGGCACTGACCCCACCCAAGCTGCACAGGCTGCATAATCAAGCTCTCTAGCGTCCGATCCCAACCACATAAGAACCCCTACTATGATTGATCAGCCATGAGGAAACCACCAATGAATCTAACAAGTACACACTCCAAAGGAAGCTGCTCACCATAACTCTCTACTAATGTATCCCAGGAGATAGCTTGATCTATGATTAATGGGTCCCAAAAAACTTGAGCTAACGCCCAACTAAAGGTGTGGATTCATACACCACGCGTGCTCCAGCAAAAGGAATCTGTAGAATCCTATAGATGTCCTCAGGAGTGATGGTCATCTCTCCCATTGACAAGTGAAATATGTTGTCCTCGATGTGGAATCTCTCCACTAACACGGTCAACATCCCATGGTTCACCTAAATATCAGGCATCTGTAACAAACATGAAAGACCACAAGCTCGGACATGTGCTCTCTGATCATCGGACAAGCTGCAAACTAACTGCATGGTATCTAGATATGTAGATCTGAATTTAATGTCAGGCAACTACAACTATATATGGACAAGCAATAGAAACAACATCAGTACTGACATCAAATCAAAGTACAAACACTACAACATAATCAAAATAGCTTGCAGATATAGTACTAAGCAAGACGAATACGCAACTGGGTGGTCAAATCAGGAGAAAAATATCTTTGTTCCCATACGACAAAAGACAACAAGACCAAAATTGCCCCCAAGGTTCATACGATGCAAGAATAAAAGTCAGACGATGAAATAGTTTCATATGACAAGTGTGGTATTATCAGACCACAAAATGGGCAAGTTTGAATATTGTCATGCAACAGGAGGGTAAGTCCCATGCGACAAATCTAAGGCCCCTAGACAAAATATTTTTTAACAGTATTTTGTACGAGCTCTTCCGCAAGGCCGTACAACAAACCTCGGGCATTTGGTAAAAAACATATAAAAACAATGAAATTTTGACAAAATAGGCAAAATTGATATGAAAAGATAAAGTTTATCGACTACTTACAGGTGCTAGGTAATCTATGGGTCGTCTGTGCCTTCGCATGCGCTCGAAATGATGAGTAGAGGTTGGGACCACCATTTTCGCTCAAAGAAGCTTCCTGAAAACTCTAACAATGGATGGTAAAAATGATTTGAAAATGACCCCTCTGGGCCTTATATACCAAATTTGACCTAATTTTCAAAATGCTCCTATGGACGTGAAAATTGCACCCCTAGCTAATTGGCCCGCTCTGAATCCATTTTTGGGACTGAAATCAAAATTTGACAATGTTTTGATCCTCAAAAATGTAGGTTAACCTATTTTTCATATATGCAGTTGATTGTCGATGCTTTCCTCATAGGATTTCGATTCGAGATTCCTTTTTATCAAATTTCTTGTGCATTTCCCTCTCCAGTTCAAAAAGTCAACCTAAGTTTTGGTCAAACTTAGTCAACCAGACCTCAGACATGCTCACATCTCAAAATTCTCCAATGCTTTTTCAATCTATTGGGTTTGTGCTTCCCCTCCTTTCAATTTCGTTCCCGAGGGGGTAGTACCACTACATCAACAATTTGATTCACATCAATCAGTTCAAGCTCTAACTTAAATCAAGATCTAACCAAGTGATTCTCATCACTACGCATCAAATCTCAAAACTCTAGGGGCATATTAGATTCATCGCACCATATCAATCTAAGAACTCCCCTCAATATGGTAATTGGCTTCATCAAGATCCATATCAAGTCAATTACCCCAGTCAATCAATTGAATGGCAATCAGTCTCATCGCACAACATTAGGTTGGTTCGTCATCCAAGCTTAATCTTAAATTGGGAAATCTACTGAGAGGACAGACATTTAGTTTCATCACTTCACATCAAATTGAATGCTCAGACTCTTCTACCATTCTTCGCTCAATCAATCCCAGAGCTAATATATTCAGATCTCTCTATCAGTCTTTGCTCAATCAAGTCTGGAGCTGATATATTCAAATCTTCAATCAATCTTTGTTCGATCAAGTTCAAAATCAGTTTCTGATCTGTGGGATAGTTTCATCGCTTCACATCAAGCTATTTCCAGATTCAATCAATCTTCAAAATGTTCTTTGACCCAATGTGTTCCCAGATTGATCACACATTAGTCAAAGAGGGGAAAATGTAATCACCCAAAAATGGTCTAGCAAACCCATGGCCCCCATTTCTCAAATATTCGGTCTTAATAAATCCTAAATCTAAGACATTATCGCTAGAATCCAAATTATTGAGCATTTAATCAAACTTGCTTACATAATTTTAATCCTAACTTGTTGAATCAAATCATCAATCATTAAAGCCTAAACTCAAAAAGCATAAAAAATTGGGATAAAATTAAAAAGTCCTAAGTTCAAAAAAGTGAACCCATTCACACATGGGTGTGCACTCAAAAATCAAATAAAACAAATAAAAGGGAGGAAAATACTAATTTTGTCTTATTCTGCTCATAAGTTGGCCAATCGAAATCGCTTTATCATCTCACATGGATTGAGGGGAATTGCATCTCCACCATTGATCAAATTATTTTGCCTCTTAATCTCAACCACTCATTCTTTGGAATTTCTTATAAAAGCGATAGCTCCCTTGTTCATTCATAAGAAGAAGATTCAGATTAGAGTTATAATGCTATTTTCATCTTAGAATTCATATTGCATTCATATTTTATTTACTCTCATGCTAGTTTCTTACATTTTGGCATTGCTTAGCTTCATTTCTTAGCTTAATGGCATCCTAGTTCTCATCTCATAGCTTAATTTAGATGCATTATTCTTCTCATTTCTAGTTCAAGTCTTGCATTCTAGTTTCATTTATCATAGTTGCTATGCATTTCATTTGATAGTCTATGCATTCTCATTTTCAAACTTTCAAGAGTAAGGCATGCAAGTCTATGCATCTTACTCCACATTGAATTGAATCTTCCATTTTGGAGTAGTCAAGTCACTGATTTCTCTATGTCTAATATGATGGACAAACATGAGAATCACACTCGCTTCAACTAGGAAGCAATAAGCCGATTTATAAGGGTTTTTATCATGCTTTGAATCTTATGTTTCTACTACCCCTTTTTGATGTAATGGTTTATTGAAGTGTTTGGTTGCAGATTATAATCTCACATTTCACCACACACACTACCAAATCTAGGGTTAGTAGGTCATTTGATAACTCATGTGTATCAGCATTGTGTCTAAATGAACTATCATCATCCCCCAAAGGAAGTAAAATCTACCGCAAACAAGAGGAGCTAATCAAGTGTATCGCCCACCCCCATTTCGGTCTATAGTATTTAGGGAAGGTGGGAAACTTGTAAGAGGAGCAACATCAAGCATGGAAGATAGAACAATAACCGGTTCCAAACAAGGACCATGCTATGAAGATAGGTCACTATGTTTGTCACTTAGAGTGATAGATAACTATTGTGAAAGCATAGCTGGTAAATCATGATCAATATTAATAGTCTCGTATATGTCATCAGAATCACTAACATGAGTATCATTGTTAGCATCAAGAATGTCATCATCAAGAATATCTTCTTCATCCAAATTAATTGTAATAGAATCTAAGATATGAATAACATTGTCATGTTTGCTCATTTTGATCTTGTTTAAATTCACTTCCTTCATTGGCTCAAGCATAGGTTGGTCAAACAAAATCAAAGCTTGAGGAGGTGTATGAGGTGAAGCTATGTTTTGAGAAGTGCGTTGACAAGCTCTAGCACAACGCTTGTGATGATGGTCACAAACATGATGATTACAATTGGTTTTTTCTAGAAATTTGGTTTGGGATAGGATCAATCAACATCAGGTCCTTTTCTTCTTTATGAAGAAGAATGGAAGGAACCACACTAGGTTGAGAGATGGGTTGAGAAGTATGTGTATAAGCAATATGAAGAGGAGGTATATATGGTTTAGGAAGAAGTCCACATCTTGGGCAAAGAGATTGAACATCCTTGGGTTTTCTAAAATCACAAATATTTTGGACCTTGTAGGCTTGGTATGATTGAAAGAGATTGTCAAGTCGAGTTTGAGTTGGTTGAGGCATCATGGAAGGCCAAAATAAATCAATTGCAACTGAGTCTCGAGGTACTAGAGGCTAATAAAGACTATGGTTAGCAATCGTGATTTCTCCACTACGATGAAATTTAAGGCATTTATGAATATGAGAAGCCATGACTTTCATGGAGGTAAGCCAAGGAAGACCAAGTATGACTCAAAAATGACCAGAAGTGGGGATGACAATGAAAGTAGCATGTACAGTTTTACCAGCAACTTCAAATAGAAATGAAATGGAACCATGGGAAGGATAAAGGAAATCATTGCAAGTTTGGGTTATAACATCATATTTATCATAGAAATCATGTTGCATTTGTCTACTATAAAGATGTTCTTCAGTTATCACATTTACCATGCAAGTGGGATCAATGAAAACACCACAGGAAGCAAGGCCAACAACCTTTGTGATAATATAGAGAGGACTATTAGGTGTTTTAAATAGTCTCAGTAGGGTCAAAGGTAATGCAAAGCTCAGAGGAAGGTTTAGGTTTAGGTTTAGCTTGCTCAACATGATTGACCATGTGGTTAGCTTCATTAATTTTTTCATTGTAGTCAATGCAAGGAGAAGAAGAAGGTTGGGTAAGGTCAATGGTATTGGTTAAATGGGGTGGCAAAGGGTTGGTATAGATTTTCAAGTTTTGGGTGCAATAGATTTATTTCCATTGTTATTTTCACCTTCCACAGATATAACATTGGAATCAATAAGGTCTTGAATAACAATTTTTTATTGATAACACCTCTCGGTATCATGAACAAGTTGGCAATGGTATTGGATTTGGGATCAAAGTATTTGGATTTAGGTTTAGATGGATTAATGGGTTTGATAGGAGGAAGTGTTAACACATTAGCATTAATTAACTTTAACATTACATTATGCAAAGATTTAGAAAGCTGAGTATAATTACGAGTAGGTTTAAAAATAGAAGACAAAGGAGCCACACCTTTGGATGTTGTTTCCACTTGTTCATCAATAGTGTTGTATGAGATGTTGATTTTGATAAAGGTTTTCAGTTTTTGGAACTTGTTGAAATTGAATGTGACATCACTCTTATCAATGGGAATAGGAGCTATTGGAGTGGTGCTCTCAAATTGACTAACTTGTAATCGATAATGATGAATCACTGCACACAATTGAGAAAAGGAAGAAAATTCAAAAAGAAGTATCTTATCTCTAAAGTAATTTTGTAAATTAGCAATAAAAATGTGTTGCACATCAACATTAGGCATGAGATAAGAAATCTAAGCATGCAAATGCTTAAATATACCAATTAAGTCACTAACTTTTTCTTTAACACCTTGTTTATAATGCATTAAATCAGTCAAATAAATTTGAGGACCAATGTTGTTTTGAAATTTTTGAATGAAATCATTAGCAATCTTGTGAAAGGAATCAATGGAATAAGGAGGCAAAGAAAAATGCCATTGCAAGGCTTTATCGCTAAAGGTTATAGTCAACAACTTTTCCAGGAACCTATGGTCATGAGAGAAATCACTACACGAGGTTTGAAAAGTCTTAACATGAGTCAAAGGATCACCTCTACCGTTATAGGTCTCAAGATGAGGAATCTCAATGTTTTGCTAGGTAACAATATAGATAATACCGAAAGACAAAGGAATATAAATATCACAAGTAGGAATGTTAAACTTGGATTGAGTCATGGAAGCAATTTTTTATTGTAAAGAAGACAAAGTTTGAGCCAAGCTATTAATGGTAGGATTGGTAGAAGAAATTGTGGGAGGAGAAAAATGAGAAATGTTAGGAAGATTGTTTGAAATGAAAGGAATGGTTGGATATGAAAAAGGGACACTATGGTAAGTGGCCATGGATGAAGACAATGAAACACATGGAATACTTGAAGGAATGGAAGTAAGAATAGGATTAGGATCACATGTGTAGGATTGGAATTTTATATTGAATTTTTTATGATAGGTGGAGCATAGGTAGATACACTAGGAATGAAAGTAGAGATAGGAAAAGAAGTCTCAACACTTGTGGTAGGTGGAGTGAGGCCTAAATATTGAGCACAATCCCTAAGAGGTTTGACATTGGTATTAATGAGATGAGAAATGCTACACAAGATTTTAACACCATGTTCATCATTATAAATAAGTTTCCTTATGCCTTCTACAATGGAAATGGCCTCAGGATTATGGTTTTCTTGAGCTAGCCATTGTTCAAACTTTTCAAAATCATGGGAAATTTTTTGGACTTGGATAGGAGGAACACTTAAGGCTTCATATTAATCATGAGAAGAATGAGAAGAGTTATTCTCCATGGTAGGATTTATGTCATTAAGATGCATGGTGGTCTCATCAAGATTCCTAGGAAAGAAGGAGGGTTCAGGATCAAAGGAACCCATAATTACATGGCTTCTTCTAATAGGAATGCTATAGGTTTGACTTAAAGTGATAACACTCATGTGCAAGGGAATGAAAAATGCAATTCAATTTGAAGGAAATGTGCAAAAAGAAAGTTATGTAAGACAAGCATATTAATTATCAAATTCAAACTAGATATGAATGCATACAATGTAGAAAATATGTAATTTAAATAGTAACTATCACAATGCATACAACTTAGATCTAGATATGTAATTGCAAGATTTGATAATGCATGTAAAGAAGAGCTAACTACCAAATCGAAAAGTATAATGCATGAAAGAGGTGGGTTCACCAAAATCTACAGTGGTAAAAATGTTGTGAACCAACCTAATGATAGATGGCTCACCAAACTGTCATCTGTACATTAGGGGAAATATCCCCCCAAAGGCTCACCCTCAAAAAAATTAGATTAGCATAACCCAAAAATAATGAAGGGGTGCTAATGCAAGATCCAAGTGAGAGTGGGGAATTGGGGTTCACTTTACCTTTACGAGTTAATGAAAATGTAATCTGAATGTGTGTGAGAGATAGAATGTGTGAAAGGAAATTGATACTATGATAAATTAAATGACAACCAGAAAGAGATGATATCACATCTAATGAATAAATTAAGTACAAGGAGAAAATAAAAAGAGAGAACTTGCCTTGAAAATAAGAAGAGGCTAAGGAACCTTCAGATCTAATTTTGGCTGTCAAAATCATGTAAGGTTCTAGATCTCAAAATTTGGCACCTAAAAATTTTATCTATTAAAATATTAGACCCAAAGGACATGGCCAAAAATGGTGACCTTGTCTTGGACAAGGATGAAGTTTGCGGCCTTGTCCTTTTGACCCCAAAACTAATAAAATCTGGAGGGGACCTATAAATGGTTCTGATACTTCTGAATCTAGATCCAAAACTCTACAAATTATTCCTGCACATAGAGAAAAAGGGTAAAAGGTTATTGCCTTGGTCAAAACCCTATATAGGAATCAACCTTGAAAGAGAATTGAAATTGTATGGGGAAAGTATTGTAAACAAGATAAATGTAAGCATTCACCTTGCATGAAGAACCCACATGGATGGATGTTAGGATCCGTTAAACCCATGAAGATGCTTGTATATGTGTTTGAGATGTGTAATCAAGGATTTCTTCACAAATGCAATGGATCTACACGTGCCAATCCTAGATCTTGAATGAAAGTATGCTTGTGGATCTTCTTGCTAGCTTGAGAATTCCTCTACTAGGCCATCCTGGGAGAGAAACTAGCATCAATCGAAGAAGATTATCTTTGCTTGAATGGATCTTGAATAAATGGATACTTGGATATCTTCAATTGGGTGTTTGCCTTCAAATATTGAATCCAAATCCTCAATTGCACAACTTGAAATCTTGCTTGCACTTGAAATCACCAAATAGCTTGCATGTAATATTGCACATAATCATGGATTGTACATAATAGTAATGAATAATAAGGGATGTTAAAATGAGAGGTCTTGATGTCCTTTTATAATCATTTCGGGATGCAATATTATCGGACCAACCACAAATAAAGATTTGGAAGAAAAAATCCTACATTGGGTCCGGAGCTCACCAAAGCACTGAGCTCTAGGACAAGGCCGCAAATGGAAGCCTTGTCTGGGCAGTGATTTGAAGATAGACCAGGCCTAGGTAAGTGTGATAGGTTCCAAGGGAAGAAAATAAATGAAGGGGGATCAATCATATAGGACAAGCAGACCTAGAAATTGTCAAAATGGGGCCTCAAAGGTCCTATAGCCTCCAATTATGGGTGCTAACTTTTTTGGATGGTGCAACACTACAAAATGTTTGAAAGGTTTTGACATGGGTCAAAGGATCACCTTTACCATTATATGTCTCAAAATGGGGAATCTCCATGTATTGAAGAATAAAAACACAGATGATATCCAAAGACAAAGGACTCAAAATATCACAAGTAGGAATTTTGAAATTGGATTGAGTCATTGAAGCAATTTCTTGTTGCAAAGAAGAAATAGTTTGAGCTAAAATATTAAAGGTATAATTTATAGAAATAATGTTGGAAGGAGGTATGTTTTAAATGTTTGGAGCATTGTGAGAAATGGAAGGAACGATTGAATATGAAAAGGGCGCACTATTATAAATGGACAATAATGAAGGTAAATAAACACACAACACACTTGAAGGGATAGTGGACACAATAGTGTTATAAATGCCAACATGTATTAGATTGAAGTTTTTAATGGAAGTTGTTCTGATAGGTGGAACATAGGTGGATACAATAGTAATTGAGGTAGAAATAGTCATAGAGGTCTCAACAATAGTGGTATGTGGAATGAAACCTAGCTCTTGAGCACAATCTCTAATAGGATTGACATTGTTATCAATGAGATGAGAGATACTGTGTAGGATAGTAACACCATGTTCATCATTATGAATTAACTTCCATAAGCCCTCTACAACAAAAATCACTTCGAGATTAGAGTTCTCTTGTCCTAACCATTGTTCAAATTTATCAAATTCATTGGAAAGATTTTGGAATTGCATATGAGGGAATCTTAAGGCTTCATATTCATCATGAGAAGAATGGGAAGAGTTGTTCTCCATTATAGGATTGTTTTCACTAGTTGTATGTTGGTCTCATCAATATTCCTAGGAAAAAGAGAAGGCTTAGGATCAAGGGAGCCCACAAGTCTATGACTTCTCCTAATTGGAATACTGTAAGTAGGACTCAAAGTAATAACACTCATGCACAAGGGAATGAAAGAAAAGGTAGATATATAATGCAATTTTGGAATTTGAAAGAGACATGAAATGACAATGTTTTTATGAAAAGAACATCTAACTAACAAATTTAAAGATTTAATATAAAACATGAAAACTAGATCTAGTTGTAAAAATGAGAAATATGCAATGCATACTATATATATATATATATACACCAAATCAAATTTTCAATTCAATAAATCCATACATCTAGATGCATACAATGTGATAAAAATAGTATCTAATGTAATGCATGCAAAGAGGATCTAACTACCAAATTAAAAGTATGTAACAAAATCTGGGTTCACCAAAAAATGTAAGGGTGGAAAAGGTGAGAGGGAAAGTGAATGCAAATAGGGATAGGTAGATAAGTCACCTCCCCTTTCAACCACCATACATTTGGAAGGAATATGTCCTCAATAGGCTCAAGCACTAATTGGGGGCAATGATCCTTCACTGAAATGAGAGTGATTGGAGAAATGAAAATGGTAAAATGAAATAGATTAAATTATTTTATATGCCAACTAGGTGAAGGTACATAAAACTACAAATAACAAACAAAAACATACCCGAATGAGTAGAAAGTTGCAGATCTAGAAAGCAGAGAAAAGTACTGACATGTGGGTCAAATCTGAGTAGAAAATAGCATGGAAAGGTCAAAATTTAGCATGTAACCAGAGACAAGCCGTTGTTGGTACCAAGGGTATATGCTAAAGCTAAAGCAATGTGAGGACCACCTATCCAGAATGATCCTATGATTCATACTATACTTCTTCAAGATACACTATATGAGCTAGAGTTTAGGAAATGTGGGTGGTTAGATCATTTCCTAAAGATAAATGGATTTAATAATAACATTTCTTTGGAGTTTGCTCAAACCTTCTCGAATGGAGAAGTAATGGTGAAAGGGTTAAAAGTAATTTGTACAGAGGAGTGAACAAATAAAGTTTCAGAGTTTCCCATGGATGGTCAAAAATAACTTGAAGCCAAGGATGTTAGGTCTTCCAAGGCTAAATTCATTAAGCCTTGTGACCCTCCACTCATTGTGGACAAGCACATGACTAGAAGGCTTTCTTCACCAAAAAAATGAAGGCAAGTAGAAATTTATATGATCAAGTATCTCACATGTGAAGGCAAGAAATCTTGTCTCCATTCACTGCACTTTAAACTATTGAGCCACATGAGACATGACCATAGGATGAATGTGTTGAATGTGCTATATAATTTTCTCTCAATTATGGCAGCCAAGACTAAAAAAGGTAGGCCAAATTTTGTCTCATGTCATTGTTTAATCAAGTTACTCATGGAAATATCTTTGTGATATGTATCCCATATGTCTTGGGATGAATTTTTTATAATTAGGGAGTTTAGAGAAGATGATGTTGGACTTAGGGGTCAACCTTTAACTCAGAGGGTTTGCACTGTAGATTGAATTATTAAATTAACCGCAAGTGCCTCAACATCTAGGGAAACCCCTACTGTAGACTCTCCTATAGCTAAACCAAGTCCATTTGAATCTTCATCTAGTGATACCAGTAGATCTTCAATAGACCCTAATGTCAATGCCTCATCTGAAACCCCAATTAGGACTAGGGTTGTTGTGCAAAAATAGAAAGGAAAAGCAAAGAAAGTAGAGGCAAAGGTGGAAAAGGAGAAGAAACAAAAATTGGAGAAGAAAACCCCAAGCCCTAGGAAAAGGAAAGTTGAAGAGAAAGAATCACCTATAACCACTGCTCAAGCTGAGAAACTTGATAAGAAGTCTAAACAAAGTAGAATCCCTAAACCTGTTAAGAAAACACCACTAATAAGAAGTCACCTTCTCAAGGGAAGTCCCAGGAAAAAAAAAACAAAGAGATCCTAGAGTTAATATCCAAATTGAATCATCATAATCTATTCATACTACCCCCATTGAAGAGGAGAGGGTAATTTTTAATCATCCTCCTAGACCTCCTAGTGAGAGTTCACAATTCTCCTCTTCAATTGAACAACACGACAATCCAATGGTGGAAGTCCATGAGTCAGAAGGGGAGAGGGATGAAGAGGTGTTGCAAGAAGGGGGGTCGGGAGAGTTTCCTCAAGAAGAGAAGGAATTGTTAATGGATGAGAAGCCTCAAGAAGATGTAGGTCTAGAGGGCCTCACTGGACTAGTTGTTGCAATAGAGCAGGTGGCAACACAAGTGTTAGTGAGAAGATAAGAAGAGAGATTAATACAGAAAAGGATCTAGGTAGTTAGGAATGACTTATCTATTTTTCACAAATGTCTATAGCCTTGGGCTTGTACAAGGATGTGATAAATAAAGAAGAAGAGTGGAGTAGAGAGAAATTGAAATTGCAGGAGATAATCAATGAAAAGATGAAAATATTGAGAAGAAAAATGAAAAAATTGTTACATTAAAAGGCAAGGTGGATAATGTGGAAACCTTGGTATCACATATTTTAGAATGTAGAACACCACCAAGATTATATGCAATGTATTTAAAGGTACTCAATATCTCTTTTAAAATTTCAAGGATTGTTTTAGATTTGAACCCTTCGATCGAGACTCCATAGGAGTTTTTCTAGGTTTATCAGCATTCTCCTATAGCAATAAAAAAAATTATTTGTGAATTAAATATTCATAACCATGCAATTCCTCATGTCAGTGACTAGAATCCCTTGTTGTACATTGGTGATATTCATCTCAGATCCCTCATGTTTTAGATCCAAAATGAGAATAATAGGGGGCAACCATTTAGAGAAGACATGGATGATGAACTCCACATTCCTCTATTTTTAAGGGTTGAAGATAAGGATCCTAGGAATATCTAATTCTATTGGAAAAATATTTTATTCATACTAGAGTATAAACAACAATTCCTAGCTTTGAGAGGAGGCATTCCAAGAATTTGAGTAGATGGGCCCTGCTGTGGGATAAACAATGATGGGATATTTGGCACAAAGATGAAAAATTTTGGTAGAGGAATTAAAATGGGTAGAGCCACATTCCATTTTGAATTATTATGCACCCATTAGAAGAGAAACATGGTATATACACTTGGGCAGAACAAAGAAGAATAATTGGCTTCCTCTTGTTTTTCAACCACCAATGCTTTTACTGCCAATACCAAATTGTAAGCGATATGGAAATGTTTTCAATGAAGTAGAAGAGAAAGATCAGTGGGATAGGATGGAAAAGAATAAAGGATTCTATTGGAGTTTAACTACCAGAGGAATAGGCTAGCTTACCCCTAGTGATTATAGAGTGCAGGCTTAGATGAGAAATCTTGTACCCATTGGACTTGACTAGTAGAGAGTTTGGTTGGGGGGGAATGATGAACCCAAATAATGGATCAATTTTGTCTTTTTATGTTTTTACTTGTTCTGTCGGGGGTTTAGATAATTTTATAAGGTTGAAAGGTTTTGTTAATGATTGTTTTATGTTGTTTTTGTGAACTTAAAAAAAGTGGGCACAAACTTATCTTTATACTTCCTTTTTATAAAATGGTGAATGATGATAAGGTGACCTTGCTATGTGATTTATTTAAATTAATTTTTCATGTAATTAGATAAATGTTATTTTGATGTGAAATGGATATGCCTTTTTTGTACACACTAATGTCATGATGCACGAATAAATGAAGGTGCAGCAATGGTCAAAGTGTCACAACGTGGGAGTTCATGCTAATTAACTGGTTGAAGACAAAGTCATGACAAGATGAACATTGAAAGAGTTAGCAACCGATTAATTACATCTCATGAGGTGTAATAAAGAGACTTTAGTGTTCATGTTTGTAGTAGATTAGATCTAGATGGAGCAATTATGTTAGATTTCCTCTGCAACAAAAACAATTTTATAGTTTCCTTTTTGGAGCATATGTTGTAATAAATTGTGTCCTCCTAATGTATTAGGAGTGAGATTTCTATTAGTTAGAATCAGTTAGGAGTATTATTTATATAAAGAAAGTTTAGATACCCCTTCGTAGGATGTTAGAACTTAAGATATTGCAATTTCAATTTTTAAAGAGAAGAGATTTCTATAATCCATGATAATAACTGTGTATATGGAATCCTTCAATCTATTGGGAGCAAGCTCAAACATGCAAACATTAGCGGGTTAGCATATATCATGACAAGAAAAGCATGCAAGAGATCAAACTAACAACAAAGACACCAAATAACAT